>JAOBSW010000608.1:0-51246 GCA_026214975.1 Gentiana macrophylla | reverse complement strand
TTTTTCATGCAATCATCTTTTGTTGTTTTTTTTCTTCCTTATATTCTTTATTATTATAATTTATAAAGTATGAAAATCCTATAATTACATTAGTTCTCCCGTTAATTAATATAATCTTTTTTCTTTCTTTTATATCGAGACACTTAATTAATTTTTTTCATTCAACTCACATAAGAAATACAAATCATTTTATTTTCTTATAAACTACATATGATTCAAGTCTGCTCATTTCCAAGTCTCTTAAAATAACAACATATGATTCAAATCGACACAAGCTTTAACTTGTGTAACATATACAAAACCAGAAAATTAAAATTAAAATTAAACAAACAGACATAACAACAACAAATTTTTTCAGAAATCATAGATAATATGGCAGATGTGCAATCCTTTTCCCCGTCGTCTCGTTGCAAACCTGGACAACTTGATTGATCTTCCTCTTGTAGGTTTGCATCGTCTCTTTCAGATTTGCCACCTCACAGTCTCTTGATTCAACCTCCTCAACCACCTTCAAGGTGATGTTCTCGGTTTCATGAAGATGTTCCCATCTCTGTGCCATCATGTCTTGTTTTTGCTCCTCCAGTTGGTGCATACATGCTTTAACTTGTGTAACATATACAAAACTAGAACCAACCCCAAAGAAAAAGCATAACAAACCAAATTGGACTAGGAGGACATTAGAACCAAAAACAAACTAATGGCAATTTCCAAAAGAACAGAAATATTTTAGATAAATATATTATACAATAAACATGAACATAAAAAAAAAAGCATTAGTTTCAGGACATGAAAATAAATTATACAAACAAAAAATTAAAATTAAACCCAAAGTTTCTGCAAACAAACAGTAAAATTAATATTAAACAAACAGACATAACAACAATAAAGTTTTTAAGAAATCACAGATAATGTGGCGAGATGTGCAATCCTTTTCTCCGTCGCCTCGTTGCAAACCTGGACAACTTGATTGATCTTCCTCTAGGTCCAGATCGCCTCTTTCAGATTTGCCACCTCACGCCTCTTGATTCAACCTCCTCAACCACCTTCAAGTTGATGTTCTCGGTTTCATGAAGAAGTTCCCATCTCTCGTGCTATCATGTCTTGCTTTTGCTCCTCCAGGTTGGTGCATAAATTCCTTCCTTAACCGCTTCATCTCTTCCTCCAGTTCTTGCTTGAATATGATTCGAATCATGTCTTTCTTCCTCCAAAGATTTTCATGAATTCGTTTCTTTCCATTGCCATTTTTTTCTTTGATGTGCTTCCCGATTTGGAGATATACGAATTTATCTCAAATCATCCCGTAATATATATAGCCTAGGTTAACCCTAGGTTAATTGTAGCGTTACAAGCAATTAAATGGATGCGGCATTTCACTTTTCAAAAACTGACTTTGTAGTTGAAACAATTTCAACGCTTCGTAAACCTTCATGACTTTGGTAGTTGAAATGAATCAAAGCCTTGTATTCACATTTTCTAAATCAAATTCCACCTTTTATTTAAAAAAAACCAAAACAAATTCATTTTGAGAACCTTTCCTATAATAATTAATCCTTCAATAATATCACAACGTACTCAATCAACTACCTTATTATATCGTGAGTATTATAATGTTAAACCTTAGCACTAATTAAGGAGTATGGTTTTATTTTACTATATCGTGATTATTCTTTAATTATCTTAATATATCTATCAAAAAATCAAATTTTCTACCCAACTTTGACTTTGTGTCCAGCTATATTAATTAAGGAGTATGGTTTAATTTTATTCTATCGTGATTAATCTTTATTTATCTTCATATATCTATCAAAATAAATTTTTCTACCCAACTTTAACTTTGTGTCTAGTTATATGGTTTTGTTTTAAACTTGATTATAGGGTTTAAACTTGATAATCAGTTCCAAAATGAACCAAAGAAATGAAGTACAATTACATGCACAACAAAAAATGTAAATGTTGATGATACTAACCTTTGGCTATTATTCCATCATCCTGCCTTTTATTTGAATAACACACATTAGCATTTATGACAGAATTCTTTAAGGCAAGGATATCATCAACTAGCAGTCCGCCGTCATCATTCCTAGATCCACCGTTAATAGCCATTATAGCAGAGACAGAGTCAGATTCCACAACAACCTGGGAGACACCATAGTCCTTAGCAATCCACAAAGCTTCTTTGATAGCCAAAGAATTCCTTTGAAGGATGGAGTTTCTTCCCATAAATCCCACAAATCCTCTATAAAATCTTCCATTACCGCTCATGAAGACCCCACCAATGGCCACCATGCCACTACCATTCTCATAAATATCCATGCAAATTGCCATAAGTGTTGACCTTAATCCAAATTTCTCTCAGAGGTTCCAAAGCAATCCAACGAGGCTCCTTCACAACAAGAATACATTAATTAGAACATCCAATAATCATAACAACATTATACATGTGTTAAAATCAAATACTAAGAATGGACTTTAGGGAGATGAGCCCCACACGCCGATGGTACAAGAGTCTCCAATCAGTAGTTGCATGGTTGCTCCAAGTAAAGGCAGTCCAGAGTAGCCCAAATGTATCAAGTTACAATTGTTGACATTGAAGTTGAAGTTATCAATCCTACAAAGATTATTCTCGAGAGATGACAAAGATGAATTCTATTTGGGCGGGCTTCAATACGCTTAATATCGATCAAATCTGAATTCCAAATGATACAAATACCTCCAGGATCTTCCAATAAGAGGAGGATATATGGAACCTCAGAAACCAATCTTAGCAATGACTTTAAAGGCTTTTTTTCGCTGACGGTTTCAGAAGGATCGCCACATCAGTTTTCGTTTCAAAGAAACTTTTGATGTGCCTCCTAAATTCTTTGGAGCCAAGACTCGCAATTCCAAATGAGGATCTTAATGATACCAAGGTGTGATGAGAGGATGTTCTCAAAAGAAGAAAAATTACTATGAATCATTGCTTCCAGAATTCCAACTTGGGATCCTTCGGTCCTACTGATGATAGACTCACATTCCACATCTGAATCATCTCCTTCCAGTCTATGGCTATTGTGCAGTCCTTCACCCAATGCACATATTCAACCATCAAACAAGACTCCACCTCCCCCAGTAGATGTATATTTGAGTTTAGTTTGGTCCTGTGCCATAAATTTTTCTCTCCATTCTCTTCAATAGAGGCTTGGTATTGTTGCTTTGTTTAAGGTTTACAAGTGACTTGTCTCCACTCTTTAGATTGAAAAATGTTATATACGAGTCTTTTTTTCAAAATGATTCACACTAGCTATTTTAAGAGGCATTTTTTAAGGGGCTTGGTAGCACATGGTCATTTTAGGAATTTAACCTATGACTGGAAAAACAATGACCTAGAAAATCCAAAAAGATTCATGGGGTCATTTTACGAGTTACTTTAAGCAATGTCTGTGAAATTGTACTTTTCATTTGCAGACCCCCCCTCTTTTATTGTACTTTTTATTAATTACAGAAACATATATAAATGTTCTTCTTCTTTATTCATTCAAATCCCCTCCTTTCTTATTCTACTATTTTATTAATTGCAAACCTTAATACCCTAATTTATTTGCATGCATGCAACAACTGATGTATAAGAAACTACATCCATACGTTTCAAAAAACAAAAGAAACTACGTCCATGATATCATTCAAACAAACAATTATAAAACACTTAAAAATATAATATTATAAATGATTTCATAAGAAAAAGTTATCACATAATATCAAAACAGACTGATAATATTATAAATAATTTCAAGTTCATAAAGTTTTTACAACATAATATTATTAAAGAAAATACAAATATGTAGATAAAGTGGAGTTTGGATGGGATGGGATTTGATCACATGCCGTGATCCGAGAACTCTATAACATGCTCTCTTATTGGGAGAGTTTGTGGTCGAACCTCAACTCCACTTGGGGCCAAAGAAACATTATTGTTCCCCGCCATGGCATCATGCGATAGTGCACGAATGCAGATGCACATCGCGACCGCAATTTCGTAAGCATCATTGCACGCGATCGTATCGATCGTTGATTTTCTTTTTTGACTATTTTGATGTTGTCATTGATATACGCCACTTCAAGATACATGGAATCCGACTCCTGTGTCATCCATATTTTCAGTTGATCAATTTCATAATGGCATTCATGTCTTCGCGCATCCAATTTTCTTTCCAATTCTTCAACCTGGTTTCTTAAATCTGCGATCTCCTTAGTATGCTTATCCATTTTCTTCTTCTCTTTTGCTTTTATTTGTAATAAATATGAATTGTACACCTGGTTATACTACTATTTATAGACCCATTTTATCTTTTTTAAAGGTGGTGGCGCCTCTTCGATTTACCCTATACGAGACCCTTCAGATTGATATATGTATCTCTTCGATTTACACTACCATGAGACCCTTCACATTCAGAATCGTGTCTCTCTTCGATTTACACTACCATTAGACCTTTCACATTCGTATCTCTTCGACATACTACTATTTATAGGCCCATTTTATCATTTTTAATAGTTTAATTCCGAGTTCTTACCCAAGAACAATCTCAAACATGTCTCATTGACCGAAACAATCTTGAACTTGTGTAACGTTAAATTAAACTTGTGTCAAAACAATCTTGAAACTGTGTAAAGGTAAAATTAAGAAATGAATCCATTATGTTAAGGGTCAATGACAAATCATCAAATATTATAATGTTAATCAATTACAATTACAATTACACATTTACGTTAACTATGTTGATTTGTATAATTCTTTAAGAATCACTAAATTAACTTCTTCATTTCAATGGGTCAAATTTTCTAACAAATAATGTTAACCAACTAATGAATCAAACCCTAATTCTCAAACATGGAAGAAAGTAACAATTACAAATACAATATACATAATAATAAGAATGAAACCAAATTTCTCCTTCAAAACATTCTTCTTCAAAATAACAATTACCAATACAATACATATTAATAATAAAGGAACCATAGTTTTCCTTTAAAACATCCTTCTTCAAAACAACAATAAACATTTTAGTTCTCCTCCAAACTTCAAACCACCCCCATTCTTATGTAAAAATTAAAATGACATAGTTTAATGATAAGTCATAACCAAAACCCTCATAGATGGTTAACACAATTTTACAATGACATATAAATGCATATACAATTTGTATGTCTGCAAGTTCCATGAATGCAATCCCGCAACCAACTTCTTTCGCCAATTCGGCATATGCGCACTCCGAATCAATGATAGATCCACTCCTCCAAGCATGAACTCCACGAATTTAAGAACGAAAATGCCACAATCACTCCTACCAAATTACAAGAATTATAAGATAAGTTAGTCACGACAACGAATACCTTAATAATCCCTATATATATTGCACAAATTTATGAAACGTACCCATTATCTTGAGATGGACAATCCACGCTCTTCACCGCTAGTTTTCTCACGAATAATAATTCATAGCCTTTTACATGGTTCTTCAAGAAAAGCAGTATCACAACTTGCATAGGCGTGACACAACTTGCAAGAAGCACTTTTCTGACATGCCCCGGAAGGCTGTCATACACGTAAATTATCCTCCCACTTAGATCAATTTTCAAAAGAAACCAATGATCCCTCTCTATCATCGGCACATACAAACTTGTGCAACATTCCCATGATTTTGCTAAATTCAGGAGCTGCCCCCTTCACAATATTCATAAATACTCTATCAAATCGTCCTTTGCATACTGTATTAATTCCTCCTTTGCTTTTCTTTCTCATGTGTCGTGTGTGAAAGCCTTTGACATAACTTGCAAATAGCGTATCCAGGACACGTGCATTTTGGTCAAACATGTTCGGGTCCACTAAGCATCGCCGTCGAATTTCACACAATGAACTATCCATTACCTGAATATCAAAGTATATATATATATACTACTAAACAAAAACATACTTTTTCAATCTAAATTGTTGTTAATTTACAATCTAAATCATATACTACTTACGTTGCTTGGCAAGCTCGCCCCCCTCACAATTCCTTTCAAAATACTTACTTGGATGTCACAGTCAACCAAACTCACCTGTACACTGTATAAATAAAGAGGAAGAATAACTAATTAATCATCAAAATAGGGTTTACAAATTAGGGTTTACTTTAACCGTATGACATTCATACCTGTCTTCACATGAATCTATAAACTGATCAAGACTTTTCATCAACACAGGATCCATTTTTCGGAACGGATTATAAGCATCATACTTATTCACTTTTCTTTTTTTTAGGTAGTTTAATATAATGGCTGCTAATTGCTTTTCTTTTTTCCAGCGGCGTCGGTAGATTGAAACGTACAACTATATAAAACATTCAATGACGTAATTAGTTTGGATTATACGTATATCTACTAACATAAGCTCAAATTAATTATTTTTGTAAATCTACCTTTAACAACTTTTTTCCCGCCCTCTTTTTCCAAATCATCCTCATTTAGGATGACCTCGGCTCTCTCTTCACCTACGGCATTACCTAATCATAATTTCAAGAAACAAATTTTATGAATAAACTAATTCTCTCACCAAAACACATAAAGGACAGATTTAATTATACCTTTGCCGTTTGGGTTTCCCTCACCTTCCTCCCTTATATCAACTTGCTCTTCCTCTATGCCACCATTTACATCTACATCACATTCCATAACCTCGTTTAGCTTTTCAGCAACTTCCTCCTCCATTTCAATGTCCTCATTTATCTCTTCACCCATGGAATTTCCTAATCATAATTTCAAGAAATTAAATGTTATGAACTAATTCTCTCATCAAACTACATAATGAACAAATCAAAATGACAAGTTTCACATTATACCTTTGCCGCTTCGGGTTCCTCGACCGTTTCCTCAACCGGGCTTCGTGTTCATCCCCTACCTCTTTATCACCTCGCTACATTTTCAAAGTGGGAACTCCCTACCTCTTTATCACCATCCCCAACCTCATTCACAATAGCAGCACCTTCTTCCTCAATTTGAGTGGCCTCAACCAGAGCATCGAGTTCATCCCGAACCTCTTTATCACCCTTGCTTACATATTCAGGTGGGACCTCCCCTACCTCTTTATCACCATCCCCAACCTCATTCATAATAGCAACAACTTCCTCCTCAATTTCAGTGGCCTCGTTTCTCTTTTCACCTTCGCTTTCATTTTCTAGTGGGAACTCCCCTATCTTTTTATCACCTTCCCTGGCTTCCTTCTCTTCAACTACGGCATTTCCTAATCATAATTTCAACAAATATAATGTTATAAACTATTTCTCTCCTATATAAACAACATAAAGGACAAATTTAACTTTACACCTTTGTCGTTTCGGGATGCCTCCACAGTTTCATCTTCCATTTCATTCAACTCTTCATTAGAAAGACGAACCTCCATCAATTTAACTTTACGCTGGAGCGTATCCACTAAAGCGCACATTCTTTTGTTCTCTTCAGCAATTTTTACCAACTCTTCGCACATTATTTTGTTCTCTTCACTCACAACAATTTTTACCAATTCTTTTAGCTTTTCATAATCAACGTTACCCGTTGATTGCTCCGGTGCATTGTCATAAGTAGTTTCATCATCTTCAACTTCAAATTCCCGGAGCATCACAAAATAAGCTTTTTCCTTTTCAGCTTCGGATGGAACCAACTTTCGAACTACATCCATATGCATCATGATTAATGTGAAGGATGCATTTACATACCAAACTTAAGATACAAATTAAACATCACTACCTCTTCCGATTCAAGAACAACTTCAACTAATGCAGAGTTGACCTTTTTTGCATTTCCCCACTTCATCATCCTTGGGAGAGCATTCTCATCAACAATCTCGGAAAACTTCCTTAAAGAAGGAATTGCTTCAAGTGCCCAAACCTACGATGCATTTACATACAAGTGATTGGCCAAACATAACAAAAAAAAAAAAAACAACAACATATATATATATATATATATATATATATATATATATATATATATATATATATATATTGAATTAAAACACCGGATTTCGCTTTTACATACCTTCAAAGCATGCGGAAACCATAGAAAGTATATGCGATCGGGACCTTTTTGAGAACATCTCTTGTAGTCCCTCCTCAAAACATGGACGATTGCTTTCATAAGAGTCATTTCCCCATGGATACTTGTTGAAAGCATCCAAATCATCAACCAACTGAAAAATCCACCAATCCACCGCGACGCTTCTCTTCGATGCCCACACAACGTGCGTCAAGATAACAATCAACCCCAACTTGTAACGGTCTACACGATTCTTAGTGCTATTAAACTTTTGCCACATATGCTTCCTATACACTGACGTAAGGTTTTTAAAATACTTCTTAACTAATTTAGACTCTTTTCCTACTCCTTTCTCGACATTGCTATCATTGCCAACCAAGAAACCGGTAACAAGCGCAAATTCTTGTGCACTGAATCGTATCTTTTTTGCTCCAACTTTGAACCAAAAAACTTCTCGATTTACAGGGTTCGCCAACCTCATTATCAACTAATGTACTATCTGGTTGGCTGGCAGATCCTTCAAATGGATTAAATGTCCAAAACAAGACTGTTCCAACTTTGTTTTGTTCTTGGTGTCAAGCTTTTGATAAACTTCATTTGCTTTACCAATTTGACATCGGTTTACGATTTCACATTTTGCAGTCCTATCTTGTCCGCTAAGTGCATAAACTAACGTCATTTTTCAACCAATTTTCTATTACCAACAAAAAATAAACAAAAGTATCAATCAAATGAAAGAACAAAGGAATTTGAATACAATTGAAGCAAATAACACATTTTGAACAAATTTCATCACCGCCATTGTTTAAGCTAACAAATTTGGTTACACAATTTGCTTTAACCGATCCCACATCATTCAACACCATAACAAATCACACATCTTCCTATTCTCCAAAATCATATACATAACAAAATTTAAACTCAACCCAAAAAATCAAACATTTGTAAATGCATTAACTCGATTGAATTATAATCCACATGCAGATACCAAACCCCAAAATAATACCTTTTGCAGACTTGCTCGGTCAGCTTCTTCAACTTTCCGATCACCTTCCTCAACTACCGGTGAGTTTGCACACTTAGCTCGATTGTTGACAAGAATTTTGCTGATCCTAGGTTCGAATTTGGGTAGAAGGACGGGGTGATTTTGGGTAGAAATGACAAGAATTTTGCTGAGCCTATTTTGCTCGATTCACGGTGGTAATTAAATTGGATGGTGGAAATGAATAATTAGGTTAAAGAAGAATTGGATGAAGGAGTTAAGGGATTTGAGGATAAATAGAGAGGGGTATTTCAGTCTATCCATGATTTTATAAGGTTTTTACCCTTATTCAATTTCTTTAAAAGTAAAAAACAGGTCAAAGCTTATAATTGCAAAGCACAAAGTTTATAAGCTCAACGGTGTCATTCCCCCTTAATTGTCACATTCTTTTTTAGATGTCCTTTCACCTCTATATTGTGTGTAACTTTACGGGACGAGATGGCATCAACCAGCCACCCAATATATATATATATATATTTTGAACTGTTTATGCCACAACAATATATGTATAATAAGTGTCATAATAAACTTTTGCATTATTTATTTTTGAGTAATGATATAGTCTGGCGGTTTGTGTCACACGAATGACATAATCGCTGATCTATACCGCTTGATCATCTTAGATTTAAATCGATCAATTTAGACACATTATTGTCAATCGGATGCAGATCACCGTCAGATTACTCGTTATGCATACAACCGCTTGTTTTTGTACCATTACTCTTGATTTTTATGAGACCCCAAATAAATAAATATATCACATCAAAATCAATAATGTAAAAGTGTATAATGATATTTATCGTATATATACCGCTGTGTGAGTATCACTATTTTTTAATTTTTTTGTCAACGAAATTGGGGTGTCTAAACGAAATTGGAAAACCTGATCGACCGATCGAACTGGATTAAACCGACCGGAAAATGATGAACCGTGGTTTTCCAATCGGTTTTTTTTATCAAGAAAACCGAACCTGGAATCCAATTCGCTTTTCGTTTTATCCATAAAACCGGTATGACCCGAACCGAACCGGTGATACTTCATTTTTATATATATATATATATATATATATATATATATATATATATATATATATATATATATATATATATATATATATATATAATTTAATTTAATTTGTTCACTACCCTACTATAAAAACCCCCACACACAACCCTAAATTTCTAAACCTTATACTTCGCTGCTTTCTACCTAAACCTAAACTCTAAAATGCTTCTCACCACGATAATAACCGCCAAGCTTTGAGCTACCGGCCGTTTCGCTTCTTCTAATATTCTTCATCATTTGATTGCTGAAAATGAAAGAACTCAAATTGCTGCGTTACAACGACCCACCCGCCGGCTTATACAGCCGCCAATAATGGTGTTTGTTCTCATTTTTAGAAGAAAAAAATCAAAATTTTATGAATAAATACAATCTGAAACCGAAATCGAATCGAACCTGATCAGATTTGGTTTTGGTTGGTCATTCGTAAAAATACGATAATTCAGCTTCGATTCGAAAAATATCAAACCGTGCTTCTGCTTCGATTCGAAAAAATCGTAAAACCGAATTGATCAAATATATATACACTCTAACGTAAATCACTTTAATCCAGAGTTTATTTATACCTCACTTTTCGCTTCTGCTTCGGTAAAGCCTTTTCAAATAGTGGCATCTATCTCCATTTTCAAAGTCTTCTTTGATGAATCTGAAAGCATTTTTCTTTCTAATCATCCCAAATCTATGGCCGATCAGTCAGACTTCTCCTTCGTTGCCATCTTCATTAGCAGCGCCATCGCCGCCTGTTTAGCCGAGGTCCATTTATTTTGTTTACTTGGTAGTGCAGTAGTACTGTTTGGACTCTATTTGGTTAAAGGGGAATTTTTTTTCTTTCTTCCCTCGTTCTTCTTTTAGTGGGTTTTGATGTATAATGTGATTGCAGCTGTTTACCATTCCATTAGACACAGCTAAAGTGAGGCTTCAGCTGCAAAAGAGATCTTCTTTAAGCGTGGAAGACGAGGGACTTGACCCTAAGTACAAGGGCTTAATGGGTACTGTTGTCACCATTGCTAAAGAAGAAGGTCTATTAGCTCTTTGGAAAGGAATCGTACCTGGGTTACATCGCCAATGTCTATATGGAGGATTACGTATAGGACTATATGAACCGGTATTGTGAATTCAAAGAGCATTTTTTTTATAGCATGATATATTCTATTTGATCTTTGCTTATAGTTGGAGGTTCAACGTATTTTGGACAGGTTAAAGGTTTCTTGGTTGCGGGTGGAGATGTATCCTTGTTTTACAAAGTTCTTGCTGCTCTATTGACTGGTATGTTAGATTTATTGTTGTCTTGCTCTGCTGTCTTCTGTTACTTGATCTCGGGATCTGAAGTCGATTTGATAATGTGGGTTGCTCTAATCTAAATGTCTTTGAATTAAAGGGGCTATTGCAATTACTGTTGCTAATCCAACTGATCTTGTGAAAGTTCGGCTACAGGCTGAAGGGAAGTTGCCTGTTGGTAGTCCCAGAAGATATTCTGGTGCTTTGAATGCTTATTACACTATTGTCAAACAGGTGAACTGCTTACAGATGTCATGTATTATGAAATTGTATGGAGGTGTCAGCGTATCAGCGCATCGACTAATCTAGACTCTCTTTCTTTCGCAAAATGGAAAATTAATAGGAAGGAGTGGCTGCTCTGTGGACTGGGCTTGGCCCGAATATTGCTAGAAATGCAATCATTAATGCTGCTGAACTGGCTAGCTATGATCATGTAAAAGAGGTGATCATGGTTTCGCCTCCTTCATGTTGAAATGCTTTAATTTTTAGTTGCTAGTGATTGCTGCAAAGGATTCTGATTATTGTTCTTTCTTCTCTCCCATGTGAAGACGATTTTGACGATTCCTGGATTTTCAGACAATGCCTTAACACATCTCCTCTCTGGTTTAGGAGCTGGTTTTTTCGCAGTTTGTATTGGTTCTCCTGTTGATGTGGTAACGTTTTCTTCTTGTTAATCTCTCAAAACTTTTCTCTCTAGTAGGAGATATGCTATATTCCTATCCGTGGAATGAATTCTGTAATTATGGTCCTGTTTTTTGCCATCGAGGTGAAAAGTGCTAATCCAAATGTACAGCATTCTGGAAAATTTTAAGATACCTGAACATTTGGAAATGGCTGTATTGACATAGAGAGAGATTAGTTCCACCTATTTGGAACTTTGGCTGTCTAGTTCTGCTAAATGTTTCAATCCACATGTACAGCAAAATTTACATGAACAGGTTCCAGAAAAGAAGAAACCGATGAATTTACGTCATATTTTTTCTTGATGGTAATAATGTATATAAACTATGCAAATGTTCGTGGTGGTAGATCACATGGTCTTGAGGCATAAGCTTAACATTGGTTTGTATTGCTCAAGTCTATCATTATGTGATATGATACACTTTCATAGTTAGACAGATAGGATACACTTAGTGCATCGAACAGATAGAAGGATATGTCACCATTAGCTTTGTGAAAGCTTCAGCTTTAAAAAACATATGACTATAGCTGCTGATCTTTAGTTTGATTGGTCTCTTCTCTCACTCCCAGGTAAAATCCAGAATGATGGGGGGAGATTCACATTACAAAAGTACCTTAGATTGTTTTTTCAAAACATTGAAGATCGAGGTACTTCCTCTTGCAACGTGACGTGCTGTCAGAATCTCAAAAAGCACTCTGTATTCCATTCTTCCTTTCTTGTGTGTATCTTTTAAGATGTTTAGTCATTTTTCAGGGGCCTTCCGCCTTCTATAAAGGATTTCTCCCCAATTTTGGCCGGTTAGGATTGTGGAATGTCATCATGTTCTTAATCCTTGAGCAAGTAAGTTGTACTTAGGCTGTAGAGTCTCTTGATAAGATAAAATTACCTTTTCCAAGCTGCAAGATATTTTTGAACAACTTGTGCAATGAAAATATAGAAGCAGTCTCTCAAGAAGATTGAACTTCGAGTTATCCCCACCTGTCTTTCATTACAAAGCATGATTTTTTGTTTTTTGTTTTGCTTATCTTCCTGACAGGTGAAGATACTGTTAGTCTGAGGATTATAGATTTTACCAACATATTCATAGTTGTTTAAGAGCAGGATGAACTAGGCTCTACCGGAGTTTCTGCACCAAGCTTCGGACAATCTTTCTGCTGCAACACCTACACAGAGCTGTTGTGTTGTGTATGCTCATCGACATCAAGTATACGGTTGTTTCAGCTCAAGTTTTTGGGCACAGATAGATGATCATGGCTGAGAAGTTTACTTGTAATGTTTTTAGCAATTATTTTATATAGTTATTAGCAAAAAATGGGGAAACTTTGATGGTTTTTAGTTGAAGTGTTGCCCATTTTATACACATAATATAAAGAAAATCACTTAGGAGCACTTCATCTTTGCTATGCAATAAATCCTCCTATTTTCTATCCTTGCATACATTGTATTCCACTTGAGGACATGATTTGACTCCGTTCAATATTATTTATTATTTGGTCCTTATAGCTTAATTATTTACGGTTTGATCCATATAATATATTTTTAATATTTATTCTCCTTACTACTTTTTTTTTACCATTATTTTATTCATTATATTTTACTTTAGTACAGTTTCTCTTATTAATCATTTATTCATATACATGTTATTCAAAAAAAAAAAAAAATCTCAACTTTATGATTATTATTTAACTTTATTTTATTATATTCTATTCTTCTGATTCGATTTAATTCGAAATAATGTCCAAAACGACCCTCGGATTCTAATTTATACTTTAAGACCACTTGAAATGTTGCATGTGGATTTGTTTGGTCCCTCTAAATTAAAGAGTTTAGGTGGTAAGTCTTATGTCTTTGTTATGGTGGATGACTATTCCGTATATACACTGGACATCTTCTTGGCACACAAAAGTGATAGTGCATATGCTTTTGAGGTTCTAGTCAAGCAAATTCTGAATGAGTGAGCCATACTGTCACCTTTGTAAAAGTTATAGGGGTGGAGAATTTGTTGACTATGGTGTGAGTCAATACTATGGATCCTCTATAATCAAACATCAATTCTCCACACCTAGGATTCATCGAAAAAATGGTGTTGCATAAAGGAAAAACAAAACTCTTCGAGAGGCTGTTAGAACAATGCTCAATGAATGCAACAAAAATAATAATTAATCACTCTCTTTTTTCGGCAAAACAGCTCGCGCAAGATCACACTCTATCAGACAATGCCAAATTGTTTCTTGTCGTTAGCCCAAAAAAATCTCCAATCTGTGGCTTCAAGTTCAATTATGAACTTTTATGGGAGTCTGAAAGAATGCATCACGATATTGCGGTAGAAATTTCAATAACAAACGTTATAAGAATATTTATACTTGCAACTAAAAGCAATGCATCACGTATTGCGGTGGAGTCTGAATAACAGACTTTATAAGAATATTTATACTTGCAACTAGAAGATGTAGAGTATAAACCATTTAACAAAGTTTACTCCATGTCTTTAATATACGAGAATAATTCAATTCCCGACAGTGGGGAGCCCAAATATTTTCCCTTGTCATTGCAAATGGAATGTTAAGGGTGTGGATATAGCTCTTGATGTAATAGGATTCACGCTCTTGCTGGAAAAAAAAAAAGAGATGAATTCTTCAAATTAATTTTTTAAATGATGTAGTAGGAATGTAAGTCACAAAGATGTAGTCCACTCCTTCATCGAAAAAGAAAGAATAATGACGGTTCTCTCGTTGTTAATCCTGGTAATGATCGATTGCGTGCACCTTTGATATGATCAAAGATATCAGTCACTAGTAGGTTAATGGTAGTTTGAGGATAAGATGGAGAGGCCTTTCGAACGATGCCTTGCTCCATGTACAGATTGTTAGTGGATGGTTATACATATGTGATGGTTATATCAGTGGATGCTCGGTAACTATATGCATACTAGAGTGAATATGTCTTACTCTAGAAGAGTGCAGTCTAAACTATGATGATACGACGCTAATATTAAGGAGGCATGTGATTCGACTAAAGAGTTTGGTCGGTCACTTGAATAATTATAGTTTATAGATATAGACTCATAGTTCTCGGCTTGTCGGCTTGTCGGCTTGTCGAATCATAAATCACAATGAAAACAGTAGATAAGATGGGAAAATGTTTTCACGGGATTGAACTAAAAATCATTTATGTGATAAATCAAAATAAGAAGAAAAACGATTTTCACAAAAAAAACTTTTAAAGACATCATCACTAAATCTATCAATCGCTCTTAAGGCACCACACTTCACTGTATGTTTTAAACCTCACATGGTCTTTCAAGATAGATTTGATGTTTGTGCCCTTAAATGCTCCATTTCCAAACACTAAGTATTTAATATTAATTAAAAAGTGATTTTATATAAAAGTTACGAATTATTTATATGATATAATGAATAAAAAATGAAAATAGGATTTACTTGTTTTATGTGACTAATTAATTGTTAACAAATAACTACGAGGGAATGAACTTGGTCTAGTGGTAATAATCATTACACTTACTGGTGTTGACCGGGGTTCGAACCCATCCCGCCCCCAATAAAAAATAATCCCCTTACCCCTCCCCGTAACAAAAATAAAAAGTAAAGAAAAATGTTTCCTGGTTGAGTTAAGTAGTATTTAATGAGATTAAGTAAAACATATCCTATGTGGGCTACCTACTTAATTTGATTAAATGTGAGATTTTTTAAAGATGGCTTCTATCGGCACCACATATTTACTATTGACATTTTTTTTTTCATTTACTCTAGCACTAGGATTGTCTCTAACGTTCCTTTTTGATTATAACGTTAGTGGAATGATGTTTTCCACACGTAACACTTTTATAACAATAACATCAAAGCCACTGATGTTATTATCAAAACCAACGCCGTCGGTGTCGGTGACGTTATTATCGAAACGTCAATGACGTTATTTTACACAAAAATAATCGTGGTGCGCGAAGTAATTTTTTGAGTATCGAAAGCAATTACGGTGTCGTGAATAAAAGCGCGCGCCAATAAAGCCTTCTTAACGGGCATACAACTTAATTAGATTGGGTTGAAAAGACTAAATACGCTAACAAGTCCATTTTAATTAGATTGGGTTGAAAATATTAAATATGCTAACAAGCCCATTAAGGGTACGTAGGACACTAGGACTTATACTAAAGCAAGACTTAAGCAAAAGTAAAAACGCTAAGTCATTTTCTTAAAATGGGGCGCCACTTTTTTACCGTAAGAAATGAGTTTCTCTCCCAACAAATATTTGATACGCCTAACCCGTAAAAGGGTTCAAGGATCCACAATCGGGTCATTCCGACGGCTTAAACAATAGATAATGCTCCAAGTCTGATGAGTTCGCCTACTTCTAGATCGAATAGAGACTGAGGGTCTGCCAACAAGCCTTCAAGCCGCCATCTAAACGGCACCACCAAAAGCAATTAAGAGTCAAGATCAGCTCGCTCCTCATGTTACGAAGCCCATTTATTTAGGCCCGCATACTACTATGTGGTCCCAAGACATAGACACAATTAGGGGGCCGCATGTTGGGTCCGCCCTTCATCAATCCGATCTAACAGCTGTCAAGAGCACTTAGTGTCACATCACACTTATTATGTCTTATTGTCATTAGCTTAATCATGTTTAGTAGTTTGCCTATATATACAAGGGCTCATCGTAACCTTAACTTAGTGTCACATCACACTTATTATATCTTATTGTCATTAGCTTAATCATGTTTAGTAGTTTGCCTATATATACATAGTGTCACATCACACTTATTATGTCTTATTGTCATTAGCTTAATCATGTTTAGTAGTTTGCCTATATATACAAGGGCTCATCGTAACCTTAAAGGGATCGAGTAATATACAAAGCAAACAACATATTGCCAATTTATCGACTATCTAGCTCTCATCTTATTGCTTAAGTCCGACCACCACTCACTCAAAAACACCACCGCATCTCACAGGTAAAATCATACATAAACAGTCAGATATCCTTACTAAACATATGTTGCCGCAACCATGATTTTCCTAGCATCATCAGTTGGCTCCGTTACCTGGAAATATCAAGCTTTGCAGCTCTCTTAGATGAAAAGCACCTCCGCAAAAGACACCTTCACAGTGGCTCTGACAAGAAAGACCACTCTTTTCTTGATTCTCCGACGAGTTTCTTCATCAGAAAGTTCTTTCAGATCCAGATTTCCCACAAAATCCCTGTCATAACACCAGGTTGAAATCAAACTCTATAAGTTTAGCACGAGATCTGAGAAATTGCGCTTGAAACATCACCATTTTCCTTGATCTTTCGCCAAACTCTGTCAAAATTTCCTATTATCAACGAAGCTTTTGACCAACTTGTATCCCTAAAAATAGTTAGAAACAATTCCCTTTGAGTTTTCGTTAGAGTAATCACCACTCTCGTCGGATCTCCTCCACCAACCCATTAGAACCACCATCGACGTCACAAAAAATACAAGATATTTATACAGATATTTGCGTGAGTTGATAAGTATACCAGAGGCTAAGCTTGACAGTGAAAGCAGAGGATAAATGTGTCAGAAAGTACAAAATCAAAGATTATCGAAAAGGTAGTCATCAAGTCAAACATGATTGGAAGTAAATTTTTGGTGCCAGCTACGCTTATCCTAAAGGCCACCCAAAAATCAACATGTGCTACTACTCTGTCCGACCCTGCAGGTCGCCAGGGTAAAGCGGGGTCCGGATACGAGGATGCCCGCCTTTTCATCAATGAGAGGGGCAACGCCCGAAATACACTTGAGGCCGTAACCGTCAATAAAGGAAAAGAGCGCGAGTACGTCCAAGCAACAACGAGCTCATGAGCCGACCCCTATCCCAACAAAAGAGCTATTCCACGCTGACTTAAATGCGATGTCTTCTATGCCTTACATGGAACTCGTGGAAAGGATGGCTGAGGGAAATCAATACCTCATATCCATCAGTTTGCCTCCCGAGCCGATCAAAGCCATGCCTACTTCACGTGTGACTACTCTTGCGACTCCAATGGCACTACTAGCTCCGGTTCCGAGTTTTAACGACCCCCTTCAGCACACTCAACATTCAAATAGAGAGGGACGTCCCCAAAGAGAAAGGAGTGTCCATTCATCGGATGGGCAGACCCAAACAAAAGGATCGGCTTTGAGACGACTAGGGCCAATAAATGATGATCGTGTTGAATAGGTGTCATAAACCCAGTCAGGTTGGAGCGGATCCGACCAAGTCAGGCCGTTTACAGTCTATTTTAGTTCATGTAAGAACTTTATTATGATTAATAAAAGCACTTTTGTTATTATATATTGTTTATCTTCATGTTAATGGTTGTATATATATAGTAACGTCCCTAGTGTCAAACTGTGATAGAGAAACCATAAAGTGATTATGGTTGATGAGATCTCTAATCACTTTAATAAGTTAGATACTTAAATGTCTCTAGTCATATGTACTGTCAAACGGGACATTGATAGTATGATTAGACTAGCACGTATTGGATGTCCTCTATCTTATTGAAGATAGGGATAGATCTCGTCTATCGAAGTGTAGAGACACTTGGACTGTACGTGGACGTGTTTTAGAGAATGCGTACGTTAGACTGACCCACTTACATTAAGTGTCACACTATGTGGCGGTTGTGTAATTATCCTTAAGACCGGAGTCTTCATGGCATCACGGTGTGGATTGTCATGCTTTGACACTATTGAGATTTCCCCTATCCACGGGGCGATCATGCGGTAGTGATTGAGTGTGATATTGAAGCATGCAGAGTATACATGTTTGGTCGTCCGGGAATCACGTATCCTATGATTGGGAGTGAATATCCGAAATGGTCTTTTTATAAGGAATGTCTAGCTCTCGAGAATCTTTGCAAAGTGGGAGTAAATGTGTTATTTCGAGAGAGAGCATGATATCCAGATTATAAGATACGATCGTTAATGTATTGACACTCGAGATACGATCGTATGGATATTATTACAGCGTTAGGATTGTAATTTACACGGTAACTGTTTCACATGAAAGGTAGTAGTCATTGCATTTGACTCTTCCGATGATTGGGGGTCACGGTGTGTTGCTAGACACTATCCCGTGATCGTTAGGCATGAAGGGCATTTTCGTAATTTGCACTTTGTGTCAACGGCCAACATATTCGGAAGCCTATCGGGTCACACACATATGAACATCGAGTCGGATTAAAATGTGGTTATAGTTGATAACCAAATAAGGAAAGTTTATCTCAAGACTATAAAGGTTATAGTGGTAAATTAATATGATGGTATTTATTTATTATGAATAAATAAAATACAAGATATTAATTATACATAAATTATATTAATTAAAGAATATTACGGATGCCAATTATTGGCAATTTGGGGCGCCACTTACAAGGGTATAAGATACACTTGGATTGTGCACTTTAATTAATAAGATTACCATAATATTAATATTGGATTTTAATTGATTTTGGGAAAATAAATTTATGGTAATAAGATAAATATATTCAATATAAGATATTGGCAATATTTAGATTTTATTTAATATAAGATATTATAATAAAAGAGATAAATCAATCTAAGTGATTTTCCTTATTTTATTGGGAAAATGTTTTTCTCTTTCATCTATCTTCTAGGAAGCTTCTCCTAATCAGATTAGGGTAATTATGGGCGCCACTTCCTCTATATAAGAAAGATTTTGGCTAGCTCAATTGTATCTTCACAATTCCAAGAGCTAATAGAGAGTTTCTAATAGAGAGAAAAAGGCCGGTCTAGCAGCCGGATTTTTCTGATAACAATCCAAGGAGGATTCCGGCGAGGAGTTCGTGTGGATTATCGATAGAGACCGGACGCGTGGACGGCTTGCGCACAGTACTACTCTCCGTTGACGGTCAAAGCTTCGATCTTATAGATCTGCCAAGGTATATTCCGTCAAACTACTTAACGTGTTTATTGTGTAAAACGAAGACGATCTTGGAAAAGGAAATCAAAATTTTAAATTCCGCTGCGTTAAACTAGTGATTTCCTAACAGATCGCTAGGAGCGTAACATGGATCCTATGCGAATAGGCGGAGGACGCAGCGCCAAATGTCAAAATATTAGAGAGACGCGGAGACCAACATGCCGAATATCAACATAATCCAGAAAGAGAAGCCTGATCAGAGCATGTACCTAGACGTTCCCCCAAACGTGCGTGGAGAAATAAGTTTGAAATGCTTGAAAATAGACTGGAGGATATGGAGAAGGTAAAACCTGAAGGAGCGACCAGACCGTTCTGGGGAATCAGCATCCTCTCCAAGGATATTCTGAAAACGGTGCCTAAAGGAGGCATACACTGTCCCAACTTTCAGAATTATCACGGTACGACTTGCCCTTATAACTGGCTTTCTGCTTTTCAAAGAAAAATTACTCTGGCGACGCAAAATGAGTCCGTCTGGTGCATCACCCTAGTAGGCATTATGCAAGACAGGGCAGCGACATGGATTCAGAGCCTACCTCCTCCGTCGATCCGCTCATGGAACGATCTGCATGCTAAATTTGTAAACAAATTCAAATCAGCGGGCAGGATGAAAAAAGTAATTGATGATCTTTATGAGGTCTGCCAAGGAGAGAACGAATCAGTTCAGAACTATTATGAGTGGTTCACAAATTTTTTTTTTATCAAACCAGGGGCATAAATGATGGGGAGATCATCACTAGTTTCCAAACAAGTCTGGCTAGGTGCGGTCTCAAAACTGAGCTCATATGAAGGCCCGCGTTAAATCTCCAAGATTTGTTCGACAAGGCCCGAAAATTTGGTATATCGGAGCCGAATCCTTCGTCATCAAACAACAGAGGAAAGGCAAGGGTCGATCCCAATCCAACAAGGGAAGATCAGAATCCGCCAAGAGAGGAGCGACATCCTCCAAGAGAGGATAAGCAAAGAAATAAGGGCGCAACATCGAAAAGTCATTGAAATTTAGGGAGGAGGACTATATCCCCTCAATGCCACCGCAACCAATGTGATGAATGAAATCAGGCATCTTCTCCCAGAGCCGCAACTGATGAAAGCCGACCCGAAAAGTCATGATCAATCTCAGTATGGTAAATACCACATGGATCATTGATTGGACTTTTCTAGATGTCCAATCTCACCGGTAGTGTACCGGGTCAATTATAGTCTAGTCTTGTGGTCAAGGTCGTATCCGAGGATTGTGAGGTCAAACACCGACAAGTTATTATTATCTTGATCTAAGTCGCAACAATACAAGAAAGTAAATGTATATAAGATTCTACTACTACAAAGGATGATAAAATGATAAAAAGCCTAGCCAAGACAATGCAATGATCAAGCCAATCTCTACTAGCATCATGGAATGAACTACCTATCAACCTTCCATTAGTGTTCAAGTGTGTGTTATCGGTGCACTCTCAAGCTAGCAATTCCCTCAAATACGAGTGTATGAAACTACTATATGCCTCATCCTTGGTCTAATAACCCTAGACCTAATGATTCAACATGATTAAGTTCTTGAGTGCAATGAATGAACTATAACCCCCGGATAAGAAATCGAGTTCCAATTAAGGTCAATTTTACCTTCCGGTTTTCCTATCCCTTCTCCCACACCTAGCATCTCATTTTCCAAAAATAGGAAAAGATAAACAACACATGAAGCTATGAAATGCAAACTAAAATTCAAAATCAACCAATTGAGTTAACAACTATCACAAATGCATCATCTTGGCTAGCAAAAGCTTAGCCTTCCATGGCTATGAAACCCAAATGTCACTTGAGGATTTCATAACTATGAAATAAGAACTAAAAGTAAGAAAAGAAGTTACCAAACCAAGATTGCATGAACTTCAATGATAATAAGTGCATAAACTTCTCAAGGTTCTTCCATGAAGATATTACACCAAAGATATGAAGATTCTTCCACAAATTTTCCTTTAAAAGATCTAAATAAGGTTGATTCAATGTTTACAAGTAGAACTAAAGGCTAAAATATTGCTAAGATTGGGCTAGAAGAGCCCTTGAAAATGGTGTCTTCAAGTGCTTCAAGAGTTGGGAGAGAAAGTGGAATGGGTAGATCCCCTAAAACGACCAAAAAATAGTTTTTATGCTGAAAACTGCTTTTTACGACACTCGTTGTGCGCCATAATAGGTTCGGCGCGCGCCGGTATCGCTGAAAATATCTCTGACAGCTCTGGCAACGTTCGGCGTACGCCACTATAAGTTGGCGTACGCCGACGTTTCACATCAGTTCAGTAAAATGGCCATAAATTGAGTTGTAGACCTCCGATTGATGTGATTCAAGATGCCTTGGAAATCTCGTTTCTTGATATACTACTCTCATGAATAAGTCCTCTCAAGAAAATGCCTTTAAGGGGGGTCAAATGTCCGTTGAAGATGCACTACGGTAGAAGCACTAAAGACAAATGATCCGTTTGAACTTGTTAGCTTCTGGCACACTCTTCTAGCTCTCAATAGACGTGTTCATGCTCAACCCGTGCCATTACTCGGGCATTTGGTCAACTTGTAATCCTGCAATAAATCACCAAAATACCAAGCGTAAACCCGAACGACACTCCGTTACTATAACTAGTACAAAACCTATCAAAAATGATATTTTATATAATAATTACTATCTACACATTTGGATGAAACTATGAAAATAATGGCTCAAATTGTTACAATAATGCTCAAAGTGGTATCAAAAATGGGGTAAAATGCCATAATAAAAGCAATGATTTGTCTCTCATCAATCATGACCACAATCTTGATGATGAGTGTCGGATTCTAAGGCAAGATATCGATAAGTCGATTGACCATGGGGTCGCCGATAGATTCAAGAGGGATGGTGGGAACGCCAATAGAGAAAATCCTAAACACAGTGCAATGCCAATGGGATTGAGACGATCCTTGAAACTTACCCCAACAACAACAAATCAAGAGCCGATTAACTTTTGAATGCGAAAGGTATGAAAAACCAATCGCTTTGGGTGACACCGAGCAAGCACTATACTTCACCTGCAGCGAGTTGGCGGGTCCGCCCGGGCTATGGGCGTTCTATTGTTATACAAGTGGGTTTGGGAACTACGGGCCTCAATCGTGTCATGATGGGTACCGAGCCGGCAGAGACATCATCTACTATGGCTGCCTCAAAAAGCTCGGTTATGGAAAATCCAAACTAAAGCCTTATAATGGCCACCTCAAAGGATTCTCCAATGACACGGTTCAGGTTAAAGGAACCATCGACTTGGATATCTAGATTGGTGTGATGTGATCCATGATGACATTCCCGACCCATTGGCACCTATGCAGCCCGTGGATCATCTGGTAGTTCGAGATGGGCCAATAACAAGGCTCCAAAGGAAGCGGTTAAGAGAAGCTATGAACAACCTGGTGATAGAGACTTATTCGGAGTTCGGAGAGGCCGTGGAGACGATCGAGGCGCCGATAGTGACACTCTTTTGTCTTTGTCGGACGCCAAGAAGATTATATTCAAATTGATTAAGTATCGACTTATTTTATTTTGATTATTCAAATTTTGGTTTGATTATTATTTAATAAAGGTCCATTTGGCTTCAAGTAGCTATGAGGAAGCCCACCTATGGGGCGCATATTTCCTAGGGGATTTTCTAGTGGGATTTTCTCCCACATTCTTTCTTTACTTTTAGTTCTTTTGGTTGTAGCGCATATAAAGCAAACACTAATTTTCATTCTTGACACAATTATTATATGAAAAATCAGTTTATTGAGTTTTACTCAACCAAGTCGTGAGACTTGAATATCACTTCTGCAGTGAGAACTTTCTTCGTCGTAGAAGGTTCACCTTCTGAGATTTACCAAAGATTGTGAGCATTTGTTGGGCGTTCTCGCCTACGATTTAGTTGGATTACTGCGCCTGGATCATTGGCTGGCGTCATTGTTCTTGGCCATTACTCCCTGGCAAACAAACATCGATCCTGGTTCAACCTAATCATATCAGTTAGATCGTGAGCTTCAAATGACTTCGTGAGCAAATATCCCTTTTGTTTTTGTTTTCCTTTTCCTTTATACCTGTTCTTGCTTTTCTTTCAGTCGTTCATCATCAAAAAAAAAAAAAAAAAAAACATAATTTTCTGCGCATTATTGCTGCTGCTGTTTGTTCATCATCATATCAATACAAAAAAAAA
This sequence comes from Gentiana macrophylla, assembly GCA_026214975.1. Lineage (NCBI taxonomy): Eukaryota > Viridiplantae > Streptophyta > Magnoliopsida > Gentianales > Gentianaceae > Gentiana > Gentiana macrophylla. The sequence continues at coordinate 26,970 of JAOBSW010000608.1, read as the reverse complement.
AAAAAAAAAAAATTTTTGTTGTTCCTGTCCTTCTTTGCATCGTCCATTATTATACAAAAAAAAAAAAAAAAACCACAATTACTGTTCGTTCATTACTGTTCGTTCATTATTCTTCCTGTTCGCATCCTCATTCCAAAAAAAAAAAAAAAAAAAAAAAAAAAAAAAAAACCTGATCTTCATCTGTTCTTGACTACCTAATTTCCTTAGCTAATTGTTAGCCAAATTTTCCGTCCAGGAGCCTGCCGTCTTGACCTAATACTATTCTGTTTTTGCCTTGATCATTTAATTGCAAGAGTCGGCCATAGTTATAAATTTTAATTTATTTTTTGACCTAATTTTTTTTTTTACTCAGAAAGAATTCGGCCCCAAAAAAAAAAAAAAAAAAAAAAAAAAAAAAAAAAAAAAAAAAAGTGTCACCTTTTGGACGAGAATACCACACCTGGGTGTAAAAAATTTCACACCCGTGAAATATTACAGTCACCTATTTTCATTACTTCTTCCGTGCCTTTTGCTTCTCACCTTTCTTACTCACATTAGCAACTCTTCACACACCATTCCACTCATTTCTATACCTTTTCTCGGTCTGAACACCTAGTGTCCTTTCTAGAGAGTCGGTTTTGCGTGCTGTTTACTTTTGCTTGCTTTTCTGGTTCATTTGACAAGGGTACTTTTACGACATAGAAAGAGGGGAGTGTAAACACGAGTGATAGTGAGGCAACATGGTTGGTCGTGGTTTAGTTGTTGAGGAGGTAAATGAAATTGTGGAGGCACAGTTAAAGGAGAAGTTTGAGACTCATAACGCCGAATTGGCACGACAGTTCGATGAAGTGAGACAGGAGGTAGATGAGGCCATACACGCGCGGCGATGACACCTTTACGTGATGATATACGTGAAATTCGTGAGACACTTGATACTTTGTTGGCTGCTGTCAACCGAGGTGATGACGGAGGGGGTAGAGGCGGTAGAGGTGATAGAGGAGGTAGAGGCGGTAGAGGAGATAGAGGAGGTAGAGGCGGAGGAGGTGGACGAGCTCAGGCGTATGAGGAGTATGTGGCTCATGCGGACGCTGACCATGCGGCCGTAGAGGATGATGTGGTTGATAATAACATGCGACAGGTTAAGATGAAATTGCCATCGTTCAATGGTGCAAGTGATCCTGATGCGTATATTGAGTGGGAAAACAAACTCGAACAAATATTTGCTTGCAATAACTACTCTGAGGCGAAGAAATGCAGCCTTGCTAAGCTTGAATTTACCGGTTATGCGATGGTTTGGTTGACACAGATGACTAATTCACGGAGGCTTCAGCACCTTCGGCAGGTTAGTACATGGGATGATTTGAAAGTAGAGATGCGGAAACGGTTTGTCCTCGCTTCATACTTTCGTGATTTATATCGCCGCTTACAAACTATTACACGTATATCGCTCCGTCGATGCTTACTATCACGATTTGGTTACATTACTTGCAAAATCGGACCTCGACGAACGAGAGGAGGTTACTATGCAACGTTTCTTAACGGGGCTACGATTGGATATTGCAAATCCGGTTGAAGTCAAGGGTTGTGCAACGTTGGAAGAGATGTTACATGCGGCCTTGACCATTGAAAGTCAACTAAAACGACAAATGAGCAACTCAAGCTAAATTTTCGGGAGGTATCACTTCTACTTTGCGCACATTTCCATATAGAGGGGACAACTCTAAATACCCCAAACAGCCCCTACTTACGCACAGAATGCCCAAAAACAGCCCACTATTCTGCCCAAAGCAACTTACAAACCGAGGGTAGATGATAAGGAAAAAGTTGCACCATTGCCACCAAAGCCTACCCATGAAATTCAATGCCACAAGTGTCGTGGAATGGGGCATATGCAGTCCCAATGCCCTTCTAAACGTCGAATTTTGTTGGTTGGTGAGTCGGTTGCGAATGAGTATGAGTCGGCTTCCGAGGAGGAGGATGAAGCCGAATGGGAGGAGGAAGAAGGGGAAGAATTGGTGCACGCACCTGGTGGCGAGGTGTATATTCTAAAAAGAGCTTTGAGTAGTGTGGTGAAGATGGAGAATAATGATCAACGGGAAAATATATTCCACACGCGGTGTTTGATAGGTGGCAAACTTTGCTCGATGATCATAGACCCGGGTAGTTGTGCAAACGTGGTGAGTGCTGATTTAGTGTCGCGATTATCCATTCCTACTACCCCACATCCCCGTCCATATAATTTGCAGTGGCTTAATGATGCGGGAGATGTTCGAGTACACCGTCAAGCACTTATTTCTTTTAGCCTTGGCAAGCTTGAAGATGATGTTTTATGTGATGTTGTCCCTATGCATGTAAGTCATCTATTATTGGGACGACCATGGCAGTTTGATCGACGTGTCACATATGATGTTTACTTAAACAGATACAGCTTAAAGTTTAAGGGGAAGAATTTTACATTCGTAGCTTTGTCCCCCGAGGAAGCACACAAGGATCAACTCCGCATTGCTTTGCACCGTGAGCAAAAAGAAAAAAATGAGGAGTTATACAGTTTGAAAAGTAAAGCAAAAGTGACGGAGAGAAAAAACCAAGAGGTAGTGTGATTCGAGAGGAGGGTAAAAGAAAAGTTGAAAATAAAAATGTGAGGGAGGGAGCTCTTATACCATACGAGGGGAAAAATAAAGTCGAAAAGTTAAACGCAAGGGAGGGCGCCATTAGTAGTGAGGGAGCTTCTAAAGTTGAAAAGAAAAAGGAGGCCAAAGTGAGAGGTAGTTTCTATGTGAGGACTGATGAGGTTTGCAATGCCATTGCGGCTGGACACGCACCTCTCCTCTTTATTTACAAAGAGGCCGTGCCCCCACCCCTTCCCCATGTTTTCTAACCATTTCAGAACTCACGGATTCCCTTCCTAGTGTTGTTGTGTCTCTTTTGCAGGAATTTACTGATGTCTTTCCCGAGGAGGAACCAAGCGGATTGCCACCATTACGTGGCGTGGAGCATCACATAGACTTTATTCCTGGAGCAGTGTTGCCTAACCGACCAGCCTATCGTGCTAATCCAGAGGAAACTAAAGAAATCCAAAGGCAAGTGACGGAGCTGTTGGAGAAAGGGAAAATCCAAGAATCTATGAGTCCTTGCGCGGTTCCGGTAATCATAGTCCCCAAGAAAGGAGGTGAATGGCGAATGTGCACTGATTGTCGAGCAATCAATCAAATCACTGTGAGGTATCGCTATCCTATTCCTCGTTTAGATGATATGTTGGATGAATTGTGTGGTGCTAAAATTTTTACTAAAATCGATTTGAAAAGTGGCTATCATCAAGTGAGGATTCGTGAGGGTGACGAGTGGAAAACTGCATTCAAAACTAAATTTGGTTTATATGAGTGGCTTGTCATGCCTTTTGGTTTAACTAATGCACCTAGTACTTTTATGAGGTTAATGAACGAGGTGCTTAGAGAGTTTATTGGTAAGTTTGTGGTCGTTTATTTTGATGACATCCTGATTTACAGCCAAGATATGGAACAACATATGAGCCACTTACGGGTACATTTTGGAAACTCTTAGGGAAGTAAAATTGTATGCTAACCTTAAGAAGTGTTCGTTTTGCTTGGATAGAGTTGTGTTTCTTGGCTTTGTTGTGAGTTCACAGGGTGTTGAGGTCGATAGAGAAAAGATCAAAGCGGTGGAAGAATGGCCTGAACCGACCAATTGTGCAGAGGTTCGTAGTTTTCATGGCCTTGCAGGGTTTTATAGGCGATTTGTCAAGGATTTCAGCACCTTGGCCGCACCCCTAAATGAGTTGGTGAAGAAGAATGTTCCTTGGCAGTGGGGCCCGAAGCAAAGGGAAGCTTTTGAATCTCTTAAAGCTCGTTTAATTTACGCCCCATTCTTGCTTTGCCTGATTTTGATAAACCTTTTGAACTTGAATGTGATGCATCGGGTGTGTGGTATTGGTGGTGTTTTGATTCAAGAGTCTAGACCAATTGCATATTTTAGTGAGAAATTGAAAGGTGCTCATTTGAATTATGCTACCTATGATAAGGAGTTGTATGCTTTGGTTAGATGTCTTCAAACTTGGCAACATTATCTTCGACTGGGGAGTTTGTTATTCACACCGATCACGAGTCCCTTAAGTATCTTAAAGGTCGGGGTAAGTTGAGTAAGCGACATGTTCGTTGGATGGAATTCATTGAATCTTTTCCTTATGTGATTAAATACAAAAAGGCCAGGATAATGTGGTAGGCGATGCATTATCTCGTAGATATACTTTGATTACTACCATGCAAACTAAATTTCTTGGTTTTGAATTTATTAAGGAATTGTATGCTTTAGATCCTGATTTTTGGTGAGATATTTGCAAAAAAGCGAGCATGCGGCCGATGGCCATTTTTATAGAACGAGGATTTTTATTTCGTGATAATGTTATTTGCATTCCCCAATGTTCCTTGCGTGAATTGGTTTGGTTAGGGAGGCACACATGGTGGCGGCCTTATGGGTCATTTTGGTGTTACTAAAACCTTAGACATGCTTAAGTCACACTTCTTTTGGCCTAAAATGAGAGTTGATGTTACACGCATATGTGATGCTTGTCTTGTGTGCAAATCGGCTAAGTCTAAGTCCGCCCCACGGTTTGTACACTCCACTCCTATTCCCACATCCCTTGGGTGATTTATCTATGGACTTCGTGTTGGGATTGCCCGTTCAAATGAGTGGTAAGGATGCGGTATTTGTTGTGGTGGATCGTTTTTCTAAGATGGCTCACTTCATTGCATGTAATAAAACGAATGATGCCTCTAATATTGCTGATTTGTTCTTTAAGGAAATTGTTCGTTTGCATGGGGTACCACGTACTATTGTGAGTGATCGTGATGTGAAATTTATAAGTCATTTTTGGAGAGTTCTTTGGCAACGTTTGGGTACTCAATTGTTATTTTCAACTGCTTATCATCCCCAAACGGATGGTCAAACTGAGGTGGTAAATCGAGTTTTGGGTCAATTACTTCGTGTGGTGATCCAGAAAAATTTGAAAAATTGGGAAAATTGTTTGCCATATGTTGAGTTTGCTTATAATCGTTGTAAACATTCTGCTACTCGTTTTACCCCCTTTGAGGTCGTCTATGGGTTCAACCCAGAAACACCTTTTTCTTTGGCTCCTTTGCCTGCAGGTATGCATGCTAGCTTGGATGGTGAGGAGAAGGCGGCCTTGGTCAAGGAGTTGCATGCGGACGCTCGGCGGCATGTGGAGAATGCTACGGCTCGATATGTGAAGCAGGCAAACAAGGGCCGCAAGGAAGTTATCTTCGCACCCGGGGATTGGGTGTGGCTGCACTTTCGCAAAGATAGGTTTCCCAAGCACCGGAAATCTAAGTTACATCCTCGCGGTGATGGTCCTTTTGAAGTGCTAGAGCGCGTCAACGACAATGCCTATAAGGTTGCTATTCCACCTGAGGGGCGTCTCTCGGCACCATCAACGCTCGATTTGATGCCTTTTGACAACCCCTACGATCCGAGGGCGGATCCTTCGCGAACCGGGAGGGAATGATGTGATCCATGATGACATTCCCGACCCATTGGCACCTATGCAGCCCGTGGATCATCTGGTAGTTCGAGATGGGCCAATAACAAGGCTCCAAAGGAAGCGGTTAAGAGAAGCTATGAACAACCTGGTGATAGAGACTTATTCGGAGTTCGGAGAGGCCGTGGAGACGACTGAGGCGCCGATAGTGACACTCCTTTGTCTTTGTCCGGACGCCAAGAAGATTATATTCGAAATTGATTAAGTATCAGACTTATTTTATTTTGATTATTCAGCTTTTGGTTTGATTATTATTTAATAAAGGTCATTGGGCCTAAGTAGGCTAGGGAAGCCCACCTATGGGGCGCATATTTCCTAGGGATTTTCTAGTGGGATTTTCTCCCACATTGCTTTCTTACTTTTAGTTCTTTTGGTTGTAAGCCTATATAAGGCAAACACTAGCTTTTCATTCTTGACACAATTATTATATGAAAAATCAGTTTATTGAGTTTTACTCAACCAAGTCGTGAGACTTGAATATCACTTGCGAGTGAGAACTTTCTTCGTCGTAGAAGGTTCACCCTTTGAGGATTTACCAGCATTGTGAGCATTTGTTGGGCATTCTCTGCCTACGATTTAGTTGGATTACTAGGTCTAGGATCATTGGCTCGTCATTGTTCCCCTTAGTTACTTCCTGGGCAAAACATCAGATCTGGTTCCAACCGGAATCACATCATGGTGACTACGGGCCGAGTCGATCTGAAAAGGTAACATTTCTTGTCGTCGATCTGCAATCACATTATAATATGATTCTAGGACTTCCAGCCCTTAGACAGTTCCAAATGATCGTATCGGTGCCCCATCAAAGGGTCAAGTTCTACACAAACAATGGAGTCGAGATCGCCATCAGCCGGCCCCAAAAGTTACTTGAGGACATCGTGAAAAACTAGGGGCGACAAGAGGCCCCGAGTCAATGAGCTCGCAACGGGCCCAAGTTGGGTGAATATGGTCAGGGAAATTGTTCGAAATGAGGTCTAGTGTGAGACGCTGCAGATAAGGGATGATCCGGATTTCATTGCTCATGACGAGCCGATTGAGGTCATAGTGAATGAAGCCTATCCCGATCAGAAAATAAAAATAGGAGCCTAATGAGGAGGAAAGAGAAGAGTTGGTTTCACTACTTAAGGCGAACCTTGACGCATTCGCTTGGGTTGTGACAGATATGAGGGGTGTTGAACCTGAGGTCGCTCTACATCATCTAGACGTCGATTGCACCTTCAAACCGATTCAACAACAAGCTCACCAATTCTCTCACGAAAAGGAGCTCCACATCAAGGTTGAAATCGATGAGCTTATGCAAGCCGGCATAATAAAAGGAGCTCACATATCCAACATGGTTGGCCAATGTCGTTATGGTCAAAAAGCATAATGGAAAGTGGAGGATGTGTGTGGACTTCACGAAATTGAACAAAGCATGCCCTAAAGATCCCTATTCTCTACCTTGGATCGATAGAATGGTTGATGTTATTGTTGGTTTCAAAGTTTTGACTTTGCTTGATGCATACTTTGGTTATCATCAAGTGAAAATGGCAAATTATGACAAAGAGCTCACCGCTTTTCGTAACCGCATGAGGCTTTTACTACTACAAGATGGTGCCATTTGGGTTGAAGAATGCGGGTTCGACCTATCAGAGGATGGTCAACAAGGTATTCGGATCTCAGACCGGCAATAATATGGAGGCATATATTGATGCCGATCTCAAAGAAACATTCGACAATGTCCGAAAACACTCCATGAAACTCAATCCGGCCAAATGCACATTTGGTGTCCAGGCAGGGAAGTTCTTGGGGTTTATGGTCAATCAACATGGGATTGAGGTGAATCCAAAAAAGATATATGAACTTTTGGGTATGAAGGAGACGACATGCGTCAAAGAAGTGAAAAGGCTAAATGGAAGGATCATAGCTCTGGGCCGATTCGTATCCAAATCTACAGATAAGTGCCTCCCATTTTTCAAGACGCTTAAAGGGGATAAAACTTTTGCTTGGAATGAAGAATGCTCTAAATATTTTCAAGCTCTGAGAACCTATCTGGGGTAGGCGCCACTTCTGGTCAGTCCGATCCTTAGCGATGAGTTGTTTTTTTGTCTAGCGGCCTCAGACTAGGCTGTAGACGCCGTTCTTGTAAAAGTGGCTGGGACCCTCCAAAACCCTGTTTATTATGTAAGTAAGGCTCTCAGCCCGGTGGAGATTCGCTATTATAATATAGAGAAGTTGGCCTACTCACTTGTCATTGCTGCCCAAAAATTAAGGGCTTATTTTTCGTCACACACAATTAATGTGCTATCGGACAGCCCGATACACCAAGTGTTGCACAGGCCAGACCATCAGGTCGATTATTTCGCTGGGCAATTGTGTTAACGGAGTTCGACATCCGCTATCTACCGAGAAAAGCCATCAAGTCAGAAACGCTAGCAGACTCCATCGTGGAAACAAGCTTTGGCCAAGAACATCCTAGTTTGCAACCCTTCTTCGAACCAAGCGCTCCAACAGTGCCCATGCCGCAAAGTCCAAGTCACTATTGGCGCTTATCGTTGATGGGGTGGCAAACCAACATGGCTGTGGCACCGGAATCGTTTTGCTCGAGCCGGGGACAGCAGAAGAAATGTGAAAAGCCCTAAGGTTCAATTTCACCGCATCAAACAACCAGCGGAATACAAAGCCGTCGTTCTTTGGTATCAAACTCGCTCATGCCATGGACGTGAAATATATCGAGGTATTCTACGACTCACAACTTGTGGTTTTTCAAATCACAGGATCTTATGAAACCAAGTGTGGAGTTTTACGGCAATATCTCGAACTCGTCAAAAAATTAAAAGACGGCTTCAATGTTAGGAAATCAAACGAGTAGCCCAGCGGAAAATTAAGATTTTGATTTTCGATCCAAGGATAGACTTTGTTTAAGCGATAAACATATAAGTGGAGGACAAAGATAATACCTTTCTGATCTATATAGATCGAAGCTTTGACCGTCCGGTAGAAGTAGATGTGCTTAAGCCGTCCAAGCGTCCAGCCTCTATCAGTTATCCACACGAACGCCTAGCCGGAATCCTCCCCGGATTGCTATTAGAAAAACTCGACTGCTAGGTCGACCTTTTCCTTCTCACAAAACTCTCACAAAGTATGGTGTGTCAAAAGAGCTAGCCAATCCCTCCGTATTTATAAGAGATGTGGCGCCCCAAGCCTCTCAAAAATCCTTGGGAGATAAGTCTTGAGTAGAGTAAGGAGAAAGAAAACATTTTTCCTAATAATATAAGGAAAATATCTTTGATTGATTTATCTCACTAATACTCAATATCTTATATTAAATATTTCCAATATATTGTCAATAGTTTATATTGACTATATTTATCTTATTACCGTAAATCTATTTTCCAAAAATCAATTAATGTCCAATATTAATTTTATGGTAATCTTATTAATTAAATTACACAATCCAAGTGTATTCTATACACTAGTGACCTGCGCCCCATGTGCCAAATGATTGGCTTCCGGAAAATTCTTTAATTAATAATATAATTAATATCTTGTATTTAATTTATTCATAATAAATAAATACCACCATATTAATTTACCACTATAACCTTTATAGTCTTGAGATAAAACTTTTCTTATTTGGTCATCAACTATAACCGCATTTTAATCCGACTCGACATTCATATGTGTGTGACCCGATAGCCTTCCGAATATGTTGGCCGTAGACATAAGGCGCAATTTATGAAAATGCCCTTCACCTTTAACGATCATGGATGGCGTCTAGCAACACGTCCATGACCCCCAATCATCGGAAGAGCCAATACGCAATGACTACTACCTTTCATATGCTCGGTTAGCGTGTAAATAGAATCCTATCGCGGTAGTAATATCCATACGATCGTAACTTGATCATATCCCATAATCTGGATATCAAGCTCTCTCGGAATAGCTCATTTACTCCCACTTTGCAAAGATTCACTAGAACTAGACATTCCTTATAGGAAGCCCCTTTCGGATATTCACTCATACTCTTAGGGTATGCGATTCCTAGACGACCTTACATGTATCTCCACATGCTTCAGTACCACACCCGATCACTACCGTATGATCGCCCCATGGTTAGTGGAAACCTCAATAGTGTCAAAGTATGACAATCCACACCGTGATGCCATGTAGACTCCGGTCCTAAGGATAATTACACAACCGTCACATAGTGTAACACTTAACAGTGTAAGTGGGTCAGTCTAACATAAGAATTCTCTAATACACGTCCACGTACAGTCCAAGTGTCACTACACTTCGATAGACGAGATCTACCCCTGCCCTTAAAGACAGAAGACATCTAATACGTGCTAGCCTGTTTGCACTGTCAAAGCCCTATTCAACAGTACATCAGCCTAGAGACATTTAAGTATCAAACTTATTAAAGTGATTAGAGATCTCATCAACCATAATCACTATCATGGTTTCTCTACCACAGTTTAATACTAAGGGAGTTATCATAACACAATATCACTAATTGGTCTAATAAATAAACAAAGTTTTTAATAACAAAAGTGCCTTTATTCATCATAATAAAGTTATTACATAAACTTAAATAGACTGTAAATGACCCGACCTGGTTGGATGCGGTCCAACCCGATTGGGTTTAGGACACTTATTCAACAATCTCCCACTTGTCCTAAATCCAATCACCCATATGTCTAAGCCCATACATGGGAACATGTTTCTCATGTTTAGCTTGTGACAACACCTTGGTTAACGGATCAGCTATGTTATCATCCGTGTGGACTTTCTCTATCTTTACATCTTCTCTATCAACTATCTCTCTAATCCGGTGATAGCGCCATAATACATGTTTGGACTTTTGATGAGACCTTGGTTCCTTTGACTGAGCAATTGCCTCATTATTGTCACAGTACAGTGGAACTGGACCTTCAATGGAGGGAACCACACCAAGTCCAGTAATGAACTTCTTCATCCATACTGCTTTATTTGCCGCCTCCGAGGTTGCTATGTACTCGGCTTCCGTTGTAGAATCTGCAGTAGTCTCCTGCTTGGAACTCTTCCAGTTCACTGCTCCGCCGTTAAGCGTGAAAACAAATCCAGATTCATAAAGTCATTCATGTCAGTCTAAAAACCGGCATCTGTGTAACCTCGTAATACCAAATCATCATTCCCAAAGACTAAGAACATATCCCTAGTACGCTTCATGTACTTGAGGATATTCTTGACAGCAGCTCAGTGACCATCACCTGGACTTGCATGGTACCTACTAGTCATACTAAGAGGGTACGAGACATCTGGTCTTGTGCACAATATGGCATACATGACAGACCCTATAGCCGAAGCATACGGGACGTTGGACATCCGTGCCCTTTCCTCCTCTGTCTTAGGACACATTTTCTTCGACAGGTAGACCCCATGTGACATGGGCAGCAACCCTCTCTTGGATTGCTCCATGCTGAACCTTTTCAGCATCTTGTCTATATAGGTGGATTGTGACAAACCAAGCAACCTTTTAGACCTATCTCTGTAGATCTTAATCCCTAAAATATAAGCTGCTTCTCCCAAGTCCTTCATAGAGAAGTTCTTGGATAACCAAACCTTAACCGACTGTAACATAGGTACATCATTCCCTATTTGCAGTATGTCGTCCACATAGAGCACTAAGAAAATGACTGCACTCCCACTAACCTTCTTGTAAACACAGGGCTCATCTTTGTTCTTGATAAAATCAAATTGTTTGATTGTCTCATCAAAGCAAAGATTCCAACTCCGAGAAGCTTGTTTCAGACCATAATGGACCTTTGCAACTTGCACACCATCCTGGCGTCATTGCCTGTGAAACTCTCAGGTTGTGTCATGTACACCTCCTTAGACAGATTCCCGTTAAGGAAAGCTGTTTTCACATCCATCTGCCAGATTTCATAATCATGGTATGCTGCAATAGCAAGCAGAATTCTAATGGACTTTAACATGGCAACGGGCGAAAAGGTTTCATCATAGTCAATACCTTGTCTTTGCTTATAACCTTTTGCCACTAACCTAGACTTGTAAGTGACTACGTTACCATCCTTGTCGGTCTTTATCTTAAAGACCCATTTACACCCTATAGGAACTATTCCTTCAGGTGGATCAACTAAGTTCCAAACTTGGTTGTCCTTCACGGACTCTATTTCAGAATTCATGGCTTCTAGCCATTTCTTTTTGTCAGGCCTTATTAGCACCTCCTCGTAAGTTTTAGGGTCCTTATCTTCCATGAGGTATACGCCCGTGTACCTATCGAGTTCATGGCATTCCCTGGTGGATCTTCGAGGTGCTACTGTGTTTGGAGTAGGGACTTGCGCCACCTCATTAGGTGGTGCCTACTCTACCTCCATCAACTAATTATTGTCCGTGAGTGGTTCTTGAATTTCTTTAAGATCAATTTTACTCCCACTGGACCTTTCCAGAATAACCTCTTTCTTCAAGAAGTGGCCAGTCCTGGCAACAAACACCTTTTGTTCTCCAAGGTGGTAAAACTGGTATCCTCTAGTTTCTCAACGATAGCCGACAAATAGACATTTATCAGATCTGGCTTCTAGTTTGTTAGGCATCATCCGCTTCACATAATTTAGACAACCCCAAGGTTTAAGATATGCCAGATTCGGCTTCTTCTTGGTCCATACCTCGTATGGCGTGGAATCAACCATCTTTGATGGAGCACGGTTAAGTACGTAGGATGCTGTTTCGAGAGCATACCCCCAAAACGATTTTGGAAGAACTGCATATCTCATCATGGATCGTACCATGTCTAACAAGGTGCGGTTCCTCCTCTCGGATACGCCATTCATCTGTGGCGTTCCAGGAGGGGTCCATTCAGGTAGAATCCCATTCTCCTTTAAGTAATCTTGAAACTCTCCATCTAGGTATTCACCACCTCGATCAAATCAAAGTGTTTTAATCTCTTTACCTAGTTGTTTCTCAACTTCACTTCTGAATTCTTTGAACTTTTCAAAGGCCTCAGAATTATACTTCATTAAGTATATATAAACATAACGAGAATGGTCATCAGTGAAGGTGATAAAGTAAGAGTATCCTCCTTTGGCTTGAATTGACATTAGGCCGCACACATCAGTATGTATGAGCTCAAGCAATTCATTGGATCATATCCTTTGCCACTAAATGGTGACTTTGTCATCTTGCCAAGTAAACAAGCCTCGCATGTATCAAACGATTCATAATCGAATAGATCCAAGAATCGATCATTATGGAGTTTGGAAATGCAATTCTTTGGAGCAGGGACTTGCGCCACCTCATTAGGTGGTGCCCGCTCTACCTCCATCAACTTATTATTGTCCGTGAGTGGTTCTTGAATTTCTTTAAGATCAATTTTACTCCCACTGGACATTTCCAGAATAACCTCTTTCTCTAGGAAGTGGCATGTCCTGGCAACAAACACCTTTTGTTCTCCAAGGTGGTAAAACTGGTATCCTCTAGTTTCTCTAGGATAGCCCACAAATAGACATTTATCAGATCTGGCTTGTAGTTTGTCAGGCATCATCCACTTCACATAATCTGGACAACCCCAAGGTTTAAGATATGCCAGATTCGGCTTCTTCTTGGTCCATACCTCGTATGGCGTGGAATCAACCATCTTTGATGGAGCACGGTTAAGTCGTAGATGATCTTTGTTTTCGAGCATACCCCAAAACGATTTCGGAAGAAGCGCATAGCTCATCATGGGTCGCACCATGTCTAACAAGGTGCGGTTCCTCCTCTCGGATACGCCATTCATCTGTGGCGTTCCCGGAGGGGTCCATTCAGGTAGAATCCCATTCTCCTTTAAGTAATCTTGAAACTCTCCATCTAGGTATTCACCACCTCGATCAGATCGAAGTGTTTTAATCTTTTTACCTAGTTGTTTCTCAACTCACTTCTGAATACTTTGAACTTTTCAAAGGCCTCAGACTTATACTTCATTAAGTATATATAACCATAACGAGAATGGTCATCAGTGAAGGTGATAAAGTAAGAGTATCCTCGTTTGGGTTGAATTGACATTGGGCTGCACACATCAGTATGTATGAGATCAAGCAATTCATTGGATCTTATCCTTTTGCCACTAAATGGTGACTTTGTCATCTTGCCAAGTAAACAAGCCTCGCATGTATCAAACGATTCATAATCGAATTGATCCAAGAATCCATCATTATGGAGTTTGGAAATGTGATTCTTTGGAGCAAGGACTTGCGCCACCTCATTAGGTGGTGCCTACTCTACCTCCATCAACTGATTATTGTCCGTGAGTCGTTCTTGAATTTCTTCAAGATCAATTCTACTCCCACTGGACCTTTCCAGAATAACCTCTTTCTCCAGGAAGTGGCCAGTCCTGGCAACAAACACCTTTTGTTCTCCAAGGTGGTAAAACTGGTATCATCTAGTTTCTCTAGGATAGCCCACAAATAGACATTTATCAGATCTGGCTTCTAGTTTGTCAGGCATCATCCGCTTCACATAATTCGGACAACCACAAGGTTTAAGATATGCCAGATTCGGCTTCTTCTTGGTCTATATTAAAATTGTAAAAGTGTATTCTCATTGATTTCAACAGTACAATAGATTGTTTATATAGGAGTACAATAGGGGTAAATATGGAACATAAAACAATAATAATAAAACCCTAGTCTAGGCGGCTACTTGTTGGCCAAGGCTTAGAGACTCGTCAATACGCCCCCGCAATCCCATGGGAATGGAATGGACATGGAGATTGTGCTTGAGATCGGTGAAACGAACATGGCCAAGCGGCTTAGTGGGACGTCGACTAGCTGATCTTTGGAAGAGATGAAAGCAACATTGAGCTTGCGAGCCGCAACAAGTTCGCGAACATGGTGAAAATCAATCTCGATATGCTTAGTGCGAGCGTGGAAGACCGGATTGGCAGTAAGATAAGTCGCGCCAATGTTGTCACACCATAATGTAGGAGCTTTAGGTTGTGAAACCCGCATCTCAGATAAAAGGCCGAGATCCATTGCAACTCGGCAAAGATGAGATAGAGCCTTATACTCGGCCTCCGTACTACTCTTAGCTAACGGTGGGTTGTTGCTTGGGCGCCAACTAATTAAATTATTACCCAAGAAAATGCGAGCGCACCAATAGAACGGTGGTCATCGGGATCGAGGGGCCAATCAAAGATCGTAGAGAAGGCTGAAGGAGCATGGAGGTGGCAGGCCGAATGAGAAGGCCATCATGGATAGAGTGCTTCAAGTAGCGGAGAATACGCTTGACAGCAACCCAATGAGTGGTACGAGGAGCATGCATGAACTTACATACTTTATGAACAGCGAACGCAATGTCCGGTCATGTGAAACTAAGGTACTGGAGACAACCAACAATGCTGCGATAAAGAGTAGCATCCTCGAAGGGCTGACCATCAGCAGCACTAAGCCGAAGATTAGACGCCATAGGTGTGATACACGGCTTAGCCGGTTGCATGTTGGCACGGCAGAGCAGAGAGTGAATGTATTTGTGTTGGCTAAGCAGAAGACCCTCAGGAGTACGAATAGCTTCAACACCCAAAAAATAAGAGAGCGGGCCCAGGTCCTTGATTGGAAAATGAGAGGACAAATGTGAGATAGTAGCGGTGACAAGAGATTCCGAAGTACCTGTAATCAAGACATATTCAACATAAATTAAGACAAAAACAGAGTCATATCCACGAGTATATATATAGAGCGATGTGTCGGCTTTGGAAGGGAAGAAGCCAAAAGCACGCAGAACATCCGTGAATCATGAGAACCAAGCCCGAGGAGCTTGGCGAAGACCATAGAGAGCTGCGTTTTAATTTGCACACATGAGAGGGAAAGTCGAGTGCGAAAACCCCGAGGTCACTGCATATATAGACATCCTCGGAAAGAAAACCATGTAAAAACGCATTCTGAACATCAACCTGTCGAATAACCCAATTGTGTGAGATAGCAAGAGAAAGTAATATACGGATAGTAATCGGTTTAACGACCGGACTAAAAGTCTCAGAATAATCGACCCCAGCTTCCTGATGAACACCCTTTGCAACAAGACGCGCCTTATAGCACTCAATATGACCATCAGCATGATGCTTGATATGAAAAACCCATTTATTTCCAAGAACATTCATCCGAGGAGAAAACGGAACAAGGTCCCACGTGTCATTCTGGACCAAAGCATTGAACTCATCTCGCATGGAATCTCTCCAATCACGGGACTTAAGGGCATCGGTAAAAGTAGTCGGTTCAGTGGGCTGAAGGGAAGTGGTGAAGGCTTTGGCAAGCGGGTAGCGCACATAGTCTGTAGGAAGCTGCTTAGGTTTGAGAGAATTTGTTTTGGACCGGGTAACCATCTGATGCGGAGGTGGAGAGGGTGGAAGATGAGAAGGGGATACGGATTCAGAGGCGGACGACGATGGGGTACATGAGGTCGGCGAGTCAGGTTCATAAGGTGGACTTGTATTCGCAGGAGAAGAGGCTTGTGGAGCAGTGGAGGTGAAGTAGGAGTAGGGAGAGTGATAGCAGACGGCAGGGAGACGATAGAGTCAGGATCCAAGATAGGGGTGGATGAGGAAGAAGTGTACGGAAAGGAATTTCATCGAAGACGACATGCAGGGAAACATATATACGACCAGTGCTAAGGTCAAGGCATTTATAGCCGTGGTGAGTAGGGCTATAACCAAGGAAAATACACGTCTTAGAGCGGAAATCGGTTTTATGGTTATTATAGGGGCGGAGGTGGGGCCAACAAGCACAGCCAAAAATGCGGAGAAAGCCATAATCAGGGGGATGATGTTGGACCATTTCATAAGGGGAGATATGATTAATGACACGAGTTGGTAGGCGATTAATGAGATAAGTGGCGGTGAGGAAAGCGTCTTCCCGATAGAAGGAAGGAAAGATGAGAGTGGTCAAGAAGCGAAAGACCTATTTCGACAATGTGACGATGTCGCGCTCAATGGCACCATTCTCGCTTTCGTGAGGTATGAGGACAAGAACAACGATGTTCAATTCCAAGGATGTAAAAGGGTCGTGAGACGAAGATATTCGCCACCCCAATCAGTTTGAATAGCTTTGATTTTAGTGTTGAACTGACGCTCTGATACCATGTTAAGATCAAGCGCTTATCATTGTACTAAAACCAATTGGTGCCAGTAAAGGCGCTACTTTATTTCCTTATACATTAAGAGTGTGGGCAATCTGTCCCAATACCCCCCTCAAGTGTTGGCAATCCGTCCAACACTTGCATATTTTTCATTCAAGAGTGTGGGCAATCTGTCCCAACACTCCCCTCAAGTGTGAGAAATCTGTCTCAACACTTGCACAATTTTGTTTTAAATAATGTTCCAACCAGGGTTCGATCTCATAACCTCTGGCTCTGATACCATATTAAAATTATAAAAGTGTATTCTCATTGATTTCAACTGTGTACAATAGATTGTTTATATAGGAGTACAATAGGGGTAAATATGGAACATAAAACAATAATAATAAAACCCTAGTCTAGGCGGCTACGTGTTGGCCAAGGCTTAGAGACTCGTCAATAGTCCATACCTCGTATGGCATGGAATCAACCATCTTTGATGGAGCACGGTTAAGTACGTAGGATGCTATTTCGAGAGCATACCCCCAAAACGATTTCGGAAGAACTGCATAGCTCATCATGGATCGCACCATGTCTAACAAGGTGCGGTTCCTCCTCACGGATACGCCATTCATCCTGGCATTCCCGGAGGGGTCCATTCAGGTAGAATCCCATTCTCCTTTAAGTAATCTTGAAACTCTCCATCTAGGTATTCACCACCTCGATCGGATCGAAGTGTTTTATTCTCTTTACCTAGTTGTTTCTCAACTTCACTTACGAATTCTTTGAACTTTTCAAAGGCCTCAGGACTTATACTTCATTAAGTATATATAACCATAACGAGAATGGTCATCGATGAAGGTGATAAAGTAAGAGTATCCTCCGTTGGCTTGAATTGACATTGGGTCGCACAAATCGGTATGTATGAGCTCAAGCAATTCATTGGATCTTATCCTTTGCCACTGAATGGTGACTTTGTCATCTTGCCAAGTAAACAAGCCTCGCATGTATCAAGCGATTCATAATCGAATTGATCCAAGAACCTATCATTATGGAGTTTGGAAATGCGATTCTTATTTATATGTCCAAGTCTACAGTGCCATAAGTAGGATTCATTCAAGTCACTTGTTTTAGCTTTCTTATTGTTAATGTTAAGCACATCAATATTCACATCTAATTTGTAGAGACCATTGATAAGTATACCAGTACCATAAAACATTCCATCACGTGAAAAAGAACAACATTTATTCTCAAACACAAAGGAAAATCCTTCAACATCTAATGCGGAAATGGAAATAATGCTCTTCGTAAGAGCGGGAACAAAATAACAGTTATTAAGCTCTAGTACTAGCCCACTAGGCAACGAAAGAAAATAAAATCCTACGGCTAATGCAGCAACACTTGCTTTATTCTCTACGCGTAGGTCCACTTCTCTTTTCTTTAGATCTTTAGTCCTTCTTAGTGCCTGCATATTCGTACAAATATGAGAACCACAACCAATATCTAATACCCAGTGGTTAGACTTAGAAGAAGCAACATAGATCTCAATCATAAACATACCTGAAGTCGAAGAATCTGTATGCCTCTTCTTCGTGCTGAAGAAAGCCTTGCAGTTGCACCTCCAATGACCAGTCTCACCGCAATGGAAGCAAGCATCCTTTGACTTGTCTTTAGCTATCTTAGGCATTGGCGTGAGGCAGCCTTTGCCTCCTTGGACTTCTTTTGGGCCTTTCCCTTGCCCTTCGAAGAAGTGATGAGCAACACTTGCTTGCCCTTCTGCACAGTGCCCTCAGTAGTTTTCAACATGTTCAATAACTCCGCAAGGGAGGAATCTATCTTGTTCATGTGATAATTCATCACAAACTGCGAGTATGAATCCGGTAGATATTGCAAGATTAAGTCAATACTTAACTCGCGTTCCAACTTGTGGCCAAGCTTCTCAAGCCTCTCTATGTACCCGATCATCTTTAGCACGTGCGACCCTACAGAAGTCCCGGGCGCCATCTTACAACTGAACTGGGCCTTCGAGACCTCGTACCTCTCAAAGTCAGAGGCCCGAAGCATAGAGCTCCTTTAAGTGAACCATCATCGTGTAGGCGTCCATAGACTCATGTTGTTTCTACAGTTCAGGTGTCATAGAAGCGAGCATGATACATGTAGCATCAGTACTGTCAGAACAGTGCTTGTTATACTTCTCGACAGCATCTGCAGCCGCACCCTCTGCGGGTTTCTGCGGTATGGGTTCGTCCAAGACATAGCCAATCTTTTCATGCCTCAAAACGATTTTGAGGTTTCTTCCCCAGTTGAGAAATTTGGTTTCGTCAAGTTTGTTATCGATGATAAAACGAAGGTTCAATTTGTTTGACATTCTACAACAAATAAATAAAGATAGAATAAGCAAAAGTTCATGTATGCAAAACCTAAAAATTGCACTTTAAATTTTATATAAGGTCTTGCTCCCACTAGCCAACTATTCCTGTTGGATTTCAAGAATTCAATTAATTCTTTAGTGGCTAGAATCCCATCTAGTTGACTCGATCCCGACGTGGGCGATCGACCGGGTCAATTTTGATGGGTAGGTACAACTTACCAATCGTGTCTACACGACTTCCATGGTTTGACTAGTCAACTCTTTGACAATTCACATCATCTATGTGATAGCCAATCAAACGGTCCTGACGTGGGCCAATCACCGCAAGATTCTAGTCGAGTCGTAACCCAAATATTCGTGAGATCTCATAACGATCATATCTTGATAATAACGATATACCCGAGGTAGGTCAACTCCCGACGTGGGCCGATCAGTTGGATCCGAACAAGGGCTCTTCACCGTTATTATAATACTAGGAGACGTATTTATGACTCGATTTTTGTTTTCGTGGGAATAATTTTAAATCAATTCTCTTAATTAATTTTATTTAAATTATGGTCCCATCTACTACGTACATATTACTACGATATCGAATAAAGTAAAACATACACAACATTCCGAGCATAAATTAACCAGTATGATCATGGACCTTTCCCAAGTGCGGTTTCGAATACAAACTGACGAAACCGTGGGTCACAAGTAAGGGTAGCCGCAACCACCAATGGATCTTTGATTTTTCTTTCCTTCTTTGGATCTTCGTCTTTGTCTTCAATGCGTCATTACATAAAATCTAACTATTGAATTTTACACACGCCGCACACGGGGGGAGCTAACGGGAATGGGATAATGCATTAATAAAACTAGGCACGTCCTTCATAACGGCCTAGGACAACAATAAAATCCAACAGAAAAGTAAACTATTCACATCTATCCTATAGGTCGAGTCCATGATCAATCGGGGTCCATATAATCGAATTATATCTGTAATATAATCCATACAATAACATCTTATGAAAAAGATTAACTTTTAAACTACTTCCGTCTTTATAGCATCCAATCAATTAATTAATTAACTTTTAATTAATTAATAATAATTCAATTAATAAATAATTCAAGAATTAAATTCATGGACTATATTAAATCAAGATGCACAAAACAAAACAAAACGGGGTTTCAGCCGCCGACCCCAGCCGCCGAGTGGCTGCCGGAGCCGCCGCCGCCCATTTTTTTCTTTTCACGCATCTTAATATGTAATTAATATCAACCATGAATTAATCTATTGGATCTATTTACTACGTGATCATTAATGCTTATTGCTTAAACTCGAAGTTGTCTCTGATCCACTGTTAGGAAATCAAACGAGTAGCGCAGCGGAAAATGAAGATTTTGATTTCCGGTCCAAAGATCGACTTCGTTTAAGAGATAAACATATAAGAGGAGGGCAAAGATAATACCTTTCTGATCTATATAGATCGAAGCTTTAACCGTCCGGTAGAAGTAGATGCGCTTAAGCCGTCCAAACGTCCGGCCTCTATAAGTTATCCACACGAACGCCTTGCCGAATCCTCCCAGTTGTTATTAGAAAAACTCGACTGCTAGGTCGACCTTTTCCTTCTCACAAAACTCTCACAAAGTAGCTCTCTATTTTTCTCAAGAACAATTAGCTCTTGGAATAATGGTGTGTTAAAAGAGCTAGCCAATCCCTCCCTATTTATAAGAGATGTGGCGCCCCAAGCCTCTCAAAAATCCATGGGGAATAAGTCTTGAGTAGAGTAAGGAGAAAGAAAATATTTTCCTAATAAATTAAGGAAAATAACTTTGATTGATTTATCTCATTAATACTCAATATCTTATATTAAATATTTTCAATATATTGTCAATATTTTATATTGACTATATTTATCTTATTACCATAAATCTATTTTCCAAAAATCAATTAATATCCAATATTAATTTTATGGTAATCTTATTAATTAAATTGCACAATCTAAGTGTATCCTATACACTGACTGACTCCCGCCCACGTGCCAAATAATTGGCTTCCGGAACATTCTTTAATTAATAATATAATTAATATCTTGTATTTTATTTATTCATAATAAATAAATACCACCATATTAATTTACCACTATAACATTTATAGTCTCAAGATAAAACTTTCCTTATTTGGTCATCAACTATAACCGTATTTTAATCCGACTCGACATTCATATGTGTGTGACCCTATAGGCTTCCGAATATGTTGGTCGTAGACATAAGGCGCAATTTATGAAAATTCCCTTCACCTCTAACGATCATGGATGGCGTCTAAAGCAACACGTATATGACCTCCAATCATCGTAAGAGTCAATACGCAATGACTACTACCTTTCATGTGCTCGGTTAGCGTGTAAATAGAATCTATCGCGGTAGTAATATCCATACGATCGTAACTTGATCGTATCCCATAATCTGGATATCAAGCTCTCTCGGAATAGCTCATTTACTCCTACTGTGCAAAGATTCACTATAACTAGACATTCCTTATGGGAAGGCCCTTTCGGATATTCACTCCTACTCTTAGGGTACGCGATTCCCAAACGACCTTACATGTATACTCCGCATGTTTCAGTACCACACCCGATCACTACCGCATGATCGCCCTATGGTTAGAGGAAATCTCAATAGTGTCAAAGCTTGACAATACACACCGTGATACCATGTAGACTTCGGTCCTAAGGATAATTACACAATCGTCACATAGTGTAACACTTAACAGTGTAAGTGGGTCAGTCTAACGTATGCATTCTCTAATACATGTCCACGTACAGTCCAAGTGTCACTACACTTCGATAGACGAGATCTATCCTGCCCTTAAAGACAGAAGACATTTAATACGTGCTAGCCTGTTTGCACTGTCAAAGCCCTATTCAACAGTACATCAGCCTAGAGACATTTAAGTATCAAACTTATTAAAGTGATTAGAGATATCATCGACCATAATCACTATCATGGTTTCTCTACCACGGTTTAATACTAAGGGTGTTATCATATACACAATATCACTAATTGGTCTAATAAATAAACAAAGTATATAATAACAAAAGTGCATTTATTCATCATAATAAAGTTATTACATAAACTTAAATAGACTGTAAATGACCCGACCTGGTCGGATCCAGTCCAACCCGATTGGGTTTAGGACACTTATTCAACATTCAATTATTGCGAATTCATCCGAATCCTTCAAGAGGATAACATGCGGGCAGATTTCTTATCGAGATTATCAGATGAATGAGAAATCAGCAATCCGTCGATTGTGGTCGAATTTCTCTCTAAGCCCGCTGTCAATCGAGCTGAAATTATGGATATCAAGCCCACAAAATCGTGTTGGATCGATGATATCGAAGCCTACGTAGATGTGGGGCCTTGCCCGCGGACCTAAAGTTAGCACATGCCTTAGTTAAAAGGGCAGTCCACTACACGATCAACAACGACATTCTTTATTGACGATCCTTTGCGAAACCTTTGCTGCGATGTGTCCGACCAGAAGAAGTGAAGGAATTTTAACAGAGCTTCATGAGGGAGTGTGTGGGGGCCATCCCGCCAGCTGCACACTAGCCCAAAAGGTCATTCTAGCCGGCTATTATTGGCCAAAGCTCGCCGATGATTCTCAGAAATACGCCAAAGAATGCAACAAGTGTCAGCGCTTCGCTGACATACCCCGGTTCCTATCGGTCGAACAGAGTATAGTCGTCTCGGCCTGGCCTTTTGACATGTAGGGAATTGATCTTATTGGTCAGCTAAGTAAAGGGCGATCCAACTGCCAACACGTCATCGTCGTCGTCGATTACTTCACCAAATGGATAGAGGCCAAGGCTCTGGTGAAAATCACATCAAAGGATATTATCTACTTTCTGTTGGATCATATATGGACTCGCTTCGGAATTCCTAGGGGAATTGTGTCCGACCATGGGCCGCAGTTCAGAAGCGAATTCACCAAATTTTGCACCGAATAAAATGTCAAGCATTGGTAGTCTTCAGTATGCTACCGATAAAGCTTAAAATAATATATCCTACGACATCAACAGTCTACCATTATGAGCTAAAAGTAGTTGTTTCGACCTATAAATATGAACCATTTTGAGTTGAATATCATATGTCGGGTTCGTGAGTCGAGTATTTTGCATTTAAAGTTTATTTTCTATTATTCGATATTATTTCGTGTGTTATTTGATTATTTTCAGGATACGAAATATTGGGCTGAGAATTGTGGAAAATTCTGGAGTAGACTGAACGAAAGGATTGGGCCTAGGGTATTCCAGAACCTTCAAAGCTAAGTCGGCAGAAAGAAAATGCTGAAAATACCCCCGGTTTACCGGGAGGTACCTCCGGTTTACCGAGGCTCCAGAATCTTCAAAAACTCATTTTCTTGGACAAGGGGTAGTTCTAGGTGTTTCTAAGTCGGTTTATTTAGCTATAAATAGGAGACATTGCCTCAGAACTGAGTGTGTCCACTTTTGAGTGTACACTACCAAAAACTTACAAGTATTATGCAATAAAAGTTCTTTGTTGTTTATTTTATTTTATGAGTTCTGGCCGGAGAGACGATGGAGTCACCGCCTAGGAAGAGATCCGAGGGATATCTATACTCATCTTTGAGGGTATGATTTTCTGTCTTTTCCAAGATGTAGATATGTCGTTGTTCTATTCGACTAGTATGTGCTAATTGTTTATTTAGTTTAATTATGTAGTAGCTTGTTTATTTTACCCCATGTATGTATAGATCTGATTTGTTGGTGAAGAAATCATGAAGTAGTGATTGCGTTCTTCAGATCTGCGATGGTCTATATCGCTTGATCTGAATACCTAGTAAATTACTAGTTCATGATAACCGGCGCTAGCTACTTTGATCGACAGATTTAATTTACATGTTAGTATCCTGATCAACTATTTGCATGTCATCGTAAATTAGCATGAAGGACTTGCAAGGTGAAGTGTTAATTAGGACATAGTCTTGATGGATCCCTAGGAACGTGCTAGTCATTGACG
This sequence comes from Gentiana macrophylla, assembly GCA_026214975.1. Taxonomy (NCBI): domain Eukaryota; kingdom Viridiplantae; phylum Streptophyta; class Magnoliopsida; order Gentianales; family Gentianaceae; genus Gentiana; species Gentiana macrophylla. Next base: position 2,950 of record JAOBSW010000608.1, on the reverse strand, counting down.
ATAGCTGCCTAGGGAGGTTTTCGGTCTCGTGCCGACATCTCTAGATCTTAATGCGTATGATCTAATACAACCAACGAAGGAGGTTAGTTGCGTATAGATTGTCTGTTGTCCTTACAATGGAAGTAGATAGGATTAGGAGTTGCACCCGTAGCTGACAATGAATTAAAATTTACCAACGGGGATGACTATTGCATGTATGGAGGGAATAACTAATCACTCATAATTAGACTAATACATTAGAAACTCTTGTTTGCTCAGTTTGAACTTGCATAATCTAGTTTGTGTATCGTTACCAACCTTATTTTTGGCTATATTTTAGTTAGTCATAGACCATTGTAGTGACAATACCAATCTCGATAATCTGCATTCTTACGAGTCTCTGTGGGATCGATCTTGACTCGCCAAGATGCTTCTCTACGATAGACTAGTCCTATTTCTAGTAAGTGTTTTGCATGCGATCGGCTACCCACAAGGCAACGCTCAAGCAAAAGTGCGAACAAAGCAGATCCTCGAGGCCTTGAAAAGAACTTGGATTAGAAGGCCGGAAAATAGGTTGATGAGTTACCCGCGGTCCTATGGTCTATTCGAACATCATGAAAAGCAAAAACAGCGAAAACCCATTTCACCTTAACTTACGGATCGGAGGCCATGGCACGGTCGAAATGGCCTTGCCAAGCCTACGAGGTCTCTCATTTCGAGCAAGTCGCTAACGAACATAATAGACAAATCGACCTCGATCTAGCGGAAGAAAAGCAGATACAAGCTCATAGCCAACTTGTCAATTGTAATCAAGCCGCTAAACAACATCACGATAAACGAATCCGAAACCATTTATTTAAGGTGGGCGACTTCGTTCTTTGCAAAAGGGAAGCTGCAGGGCGTAAGGCCGATAAAGAAAAATTATCCGCAAACTAGGAGGGTCGTTTTCAGATCTCAAGAGAGATCAAAAAGGGAACCTATGTTATTAAAAATAAATACGGGCTCGAATACAACCGGCCTTGGCATTCGGACAGCTTAAAGAGATATTATATGTAGAATCAGAAAAGGTTATGTTTTGGAACTCACCCTACCGTATGTGGAGGGTAGAGCAATCTTATGCTTTTGTTTATACAATTACTCTTAATCTGCTTTTCCACATATATCATGTGTCCGCGTTCAATTTAAATAAATACAAAGTTGGGTCTCGACAATTGTTCTAGCTGAAGTCAGGATTCAGTAAATCTCCGACTACAACTAAAACATGGGGGCCGCACTCTCGAATTTTAAAACAAGTAACATGTTGGTGATTATATCACCAATGTCATTTAGTGTAATTGGACTTAGTTTTGAGATTTGGTAAACTTGAAACAATCGATATAAGTTAGGAGATGCGGGGTGCAGGCTTATAATTGACATTTGCAAGCTTACGGAAGTGTTAGATCAAGTGTTGAACAAAACCGGATTTTGCTGCTGATTGGACGGGCGTCCATCTTATGTGGACGGGCGTTCACCTTGGCTTCTTTTTCAGACGGGCGTCCATCTTCACTTTGGGCGGGCGCGTGATGTTCGATTTGAATCTTGGTTCTAAATCTCTTTTATTGGACGGACGTTGGATTCTACGGGCGGGCGTCCGGTGTGTAGATTTAGATCTGAGTTCTAAACTTGTTTGGACGGACGGCGTTTGAAGAAAGCGGGCGCCCGTCCAGTTGCTTTTAAACGGACGTCCGAGATCTCAAACGGGCGTCCATGGCGCGTTTTGAAGCAGTTTGGTCGGTTTTGTTGGTGTCCTTTCGGGTTTTTTCAGTTGCAACTGATTCTGAAAGGGTGTAACTTGTGTTTTATCATTGTATAAACACAAGAGACATATATATATATAACACTTGGGGGAAACAAGATCCACATAAGAAAAGATCAAGAAGAATTATTCACTCTCTTTGAATATTTTTACAGAAATCTCAAGTTTCAAACATACATATTCTACCAAAACTTTTATAGCATCCTTTCATCTTGTTGCCAAAGATAAAAGGGGCGTAGTTTTATCCACGATTATATTCGAGAAAATTCCGGAGGCAAATAATAGGGAGCGAATAATTTTCGCGGAAAGAGTCTCACCTCGACTCTACGTTTTTTTGTATCTAGTTTTCTTGGTTTGATACTTTTGTTCACATCATCACAAACTCCCCAACATAACGGGTTCGACCTTTGCCAAATTTCATTAATGTTACAATTTCAATTTTGATTCATTTATTTTTGGCGAGCCCATACCTTCGACCTCGCCCAAAACAAGGGGGCCGTATACCTATATCTACTAAGTTCGGCGGACTCGAAAGACATGAATATTTCAAGCAAAAATATTGATGCAGAAAGTAAAAGCGAGCTCCACATACTTGCATTCAAAAAGAAAGGCAAAAAACGGGCACAAATCAAAATCAAAAGAGCGGAAAGAAAAATCATGATTATTACAGACCAAAAGAAATGAAACAAAGTTTGATAAAAACTAAAGTTATTACAGCAAAATCAAGCTTGTTTTTCAGAAGGCGGAGTGTTTAGATATATTTCGGGGTCCTCTTTGGCACTCTTTTCACCGCTGCCATCAGCCTCTTTAGACCCGCCATCATCACTTGCAGCTCTTCAATATCAGCCGTAGCCTGATCCTCCCACTCCTTCATCATGGAGCGGAGATTGACCTCATTGACCTGAGAGGATCCCGAGATAGGTGATATCTCTTTCTGTTTAACCACAAAGTCGGCTAATACTTGAAGCGGTATAGGGAGGTCGGGATGATAGACTAGCAACTTCGAGGATCGTCTTGATCCGTAATCACCAATCTTGCAAAGTATCCAAAGAGACATCATCTTTACCAAAGGCCATCCTAAAACACCTCACGAATGGTAAAAAACCTAGTCGAAGCCATCTCTTTCTCTTGTTTCTTGATCGTTTCATTAAGGCCGACAAGCTCGGACTTGGTATC
>JAOBSW010000993.1:0-66740 GCA_026214975.1 Gentiana macrophylla | reverse complement strand
TTGCCTATAAATAGGCTAAATGGGTGAACAGAAAAGGGGCCAATGTCTTTTCGGCCATTTCATTTTTCTTGTTTTTTTCCTTTGTAGTAATACATATATATACTAGTGAGCGTTGGCGTGTGCAAAGCGCGTGAAGCTAAATCGTCGTTCTAACGATAATTTCAAATATTAGATCCTCAACGTAAAATAAATCGCGTAAGTTTAAACGTAACAAATTCCAGGCACAAGACAAAGAGATCCGAAGCATATCACATTCTGCGAGATGTAAACAACTTTCTTGAGAGCGTGAAGATTGTGAATCACTTCTCTTCGAGTCTTATTAGGAGTTTTCACTTTACAAAATAAACCACAATATGATGTATCGGAGAACAATGTCATAAAGTGGATCCTTTTTAAAACCGACTTTACGTAATGAAACATTATAGAAAAGCAATAAGCGGGTCGTAATTAATTACGGTCAAATCTCTTGGGGCGCCTTAGTTTCGGATCATTAATATGCTTGAAAATGTGTTTCACTCATTTTCTATCGACATTCTCTCTTCTTATCAATAATGAATACGTCATTGATCTTGTGTTTATTCATTTGGTGAAAAAAACATGTATCAAGCAATGTTGAAAAATATAAAAAGTGATTTGGTATTTCAACGTCCAATTTTAATGCGGCCTTCAATGCGCAAGCGGCCGTCGGTTCCACCGACTTTATATTGTTCAAAATAATAAAACATTTAATGCATTTTATAAGCTAAACTTGGTCTATCTTCCATCGTACACTACATAGTAGAACTTCAAATCCGTCGGTCTTTCCTTTCTTTTTCTCCTTTCTGCACAAACTACTAACGGTACACGTTCAATAAAGAAAGAAAAAAATACACGTGTTGATGTATTTTATAGCTAAACTTGACATATCTTTCATCGTACACTACTCTGTGATGAGAACTTTAAATCCGTCGACCTTTTCCTTTTTTTCCCTTTGTAAGCTCTAGCAGTACTAATTTGAAAAAAAAAAAAAAAAAAAAAAAAGGCACACGTGTCGTGCTAAGAAGAGGTGCCACGTGGCACTTTTGAGGCTCACCTCCTTTAGCTTCTTATAGATATAAGATATATATTAATCTTCCTTTTTTTTTTTTTTCTTTTTCTCGTCTTTCTTTTTTTTGTTTTATTTATAGTGTATATATATATATATATAACTAACTATCTAACTATATAGCTATATATATATATCTATCTATATATATACATATATATTTATCTAACTATATATATATATATATATAGGCATTATGCCATAAATAAAATAGTAGCCGTAATAGTACCGTTGTAATACTTGAACAATTATCGAAAGATCGTTGTTGTTGAAGTACAGTAACTATTTCGGAGAATCTGGTCTCTGAATCAACGATTGAAATGCAAAATGATTTCAAGCAATCAACGATGATGAGAGGCTAAAGCGCGTTGGAACAAGCCTTGTGAAACCGATTCTTAGCAACATCTCGATTTGACTTTTGGATTGTTTTGTGAGTTTTTATCAAAGTTTGTATCTTTATTTTGTTCTTATTGATTATGCAATTTAAATCGAGAGATGGTTGTTGTTTGATGTTTAACGTTTGATGAGAATCGTCGTTAAACCTTAGATCAACAGTAGTAAAGATTAGATTTTTAACCTAAAAATAACGAGAGTTGTTAGGTTGATTATCTAGATTGCGAAATTGAGAGATTTCACACCTTTGTTATGAAAAGCGTTGATCTTTAAAATCGAAAGATAAAAGATTGATATGCGAACTTTTCTAAGAGATTAGGAGTTCATACCTTCGATAGGTGAATCACAATTTTAGTTAAATCACCACAAGATAATCTAGAAGTCGAAATTGAGGGTTGCGGGAATCGGTGGATCATTGCTTGTTCGTTGTTAAATTAATTGAGAAAAATCGTTTGTCTTTGTTTTAGCTTGTTTTCATCGTAGTAACCGTAGTAAGTTTATTGTAGTTTTAGTTATAAAATAGAATTACAACTTAGTTAGCTCGGTTCGTAATTATCTCTCTTTGGCTTTAGATCATTGATCTTACGTCCGGTTTATTTTTGTTGTTTTCATTTTTAGTTTTGTTTTGTGTAAATTTTAGTAATAATAGTAGTCGTGACAATTTAGAAAAAATTAATAAGAACTAGATAAACCTCGATTCCTCAATGGATCGACTCCGAGTTTTAATCGCTATACTACGATCCACGCACTTGTGGTAAATTGAGGTTTATTTTATTACTTGTTATATTTTGCTTTGCATAAAATCCGAGACACCCACCACTTTCCTCACATATCTCCCAATCTACCCTCACCCCTTCTCTTCTTCTCACCTCATTCTCACCTCATAAAATACCCTACATTTCATTACCTTACCCTATTTTCACCTCATACACCTACCTTTATCATACCCTAACCTATCATTTACTAAGTGAGGTGGATGAATATAAGTGATGCCTATTTTCATTACATCTATTTTCTAATGTAATGTAAATGTACATTGTCATTACATCGTAATTAGTTTAATTGTGTATATTCCATCACGAGTTATTGAAGAGAGTTTGAGAAAGTGATAAACACTTGAGAGTAAACTTCAACTTAGTTTATTCATAAAAAGAAAGAAGTATAAATAGTTACAATTGAGTGGAGAGACTAGCTAGCTTGGGCGGCCCTTTAGAGTATATAGCTATGGGCGGCAAGCAAGCATGTAAAAGTAAAAGCTATGTCTATGACATAAAGTAGACTAGAGTTTGACATATTAATTGTTTATATGTACCACAATTAATATGTCCTTTTATAAATAAAGTGTACAAATAATGTATACACGAATTAAATAAATATTACATAATATTTGATATGAATATTTGATATGTAATATTTCACCCCCTCAAATGGGGTTGTATATGTTTATACGACCAAGTTTGCTACTCAATCTCTTGAACATAAGTGGCGGAATGGCCTTGGTGAGAATATCGACGTTACAGTGCTAAGGAACATCTTTGGAGTTGGATAATCTGGGCATCAATCTTCTCCTTCATGAAGTGTCTGTCAATGTCCACATGTTTGGTTTTTTTCATGATGGATGGATCCTCTGCCATGCGTAAAAATTTGAATTATTGTCACGAGTAGAGTGTAATAGGTTCTTTGAATAAATTCTTTGAAGTTCGATGAGGACCACTTTTATCCATAGAGCTTCACAAATACCCAAAACTAGTGCCCTGAGTTCGAAAACTTCGCCTTGCAGAGGCGATGGGTTGTTTCTTGCTCCTCCAGGTGACAAGATTTCCTTATACATAAAACGATGCTTTGTGGTAGACCTTACATGCGTGTGACGGCCGGCCAATCGGCATCGGTGTAAACCTTGATAGATCTCTCGTGAGACTTGGTGAAATGTAAGCCTTGGCGAGTGGACTTCAAGTACCTCGAGTATCTGTTCACAACATCCCAATGTTGCTCGGTAGGGCAATGCATGAATCCCAGCTAACGAGGTGACTCATTATGCAATATCGGGTCTTGTATGGGGCGAGATAAATGAGTTTCCCTACAAGTCTTTGATATTGATCCTTCACAACGACAATGTCACCATGCGGCGGTAGGTATTGCGGGAGTGCTGGGGATACATCAGTTTGCATCCCGACATACCGATTTCCTTGGCGAGATCCGACCACATATTTCCTTTGAGAGATAGAGATACCACTGGTTGTTTCTTTGCAATTTCCATACCAAGGAAGTATTTAAGATAGCCCAAATCCTTGACTTGAAAAACCTTTGCCGGTAGAGTCTTCAAATGCGGATCTCGGTAGAGTCATCACCAGTGAGGATGATATCATCCACATATACAATAAGAATAGATCTTTTACGGCTAGTTGTCTTGATAAACATGGTGTGATCTGAGATGCATTGATGATATCCGGCTTTAACCACGATGGTGAGTTTCCCCAAACCAAGTGTTGGGGATTGCTTTAGGCCATATAAGATTTCCTCAATTTGCAAACATTTCCTTGAGTGTGAGGATTGGTAAAACTAGGAGGTACATTCATGTAGACTTCCTCACTAAGGTCACCATTGAGAAAAGCATTTTGATATCAATTGGTGAAGAGGCCGATCAAGTTGACGACAAGAGATATCGATGTTACGGCGGTGTTCGATTTTGCCAGCTGGTGCAAAAAGTTTCTTTGTAGTCAATGCCATAAGTTTGAGTGAAACCCCTTGCAACTAGTCGGCCTTATACTTGTCAATTGTACCATCGACATTGTATTTGGTAGTAAATAACCACCTGCGGTGTTGTCTTCTTGCCTTTGGGGAGAAGTGTTAGATCCCAAGTATGATTATCCATGAGGCGATCATTTACTGTTTTTACATGACCTTACCTATCATGTTGAAGAGCTTCTGAATATTTTTGGAATGGGTGAGAGTCCAGTCTGTGTAAACATGGCAAAAGCGGTGATAACGATCATAAGATAGATAATTATGAATAGAATGATCGATGGTGCATGATCTCTTTCCACTTCCGATAGCAATAGGTCTATCATCAATGCCCGTGTGGTGCTCTTGAGAGTCGATGGAGTTCTTTGAGTATCAATAGGCTTTGGGTCGATGAGCTCTGGTCGATGAGGCTCTGGGTTGATGAGGCTTCTTGAGGTGGTCGATAGTTGAGAGTCAGTCGAAGTCTTGAGGTTAAGTCTGTTGAGAATTACTAGGTTCTTTGAGGGTTAAGAGTTTCTTTGAGGAGCAGTTTAGGTCAATTTCAATCTGGTTTCCATCGTTGTTGCCTCGAGGGGACTTCTTTGTAGTAGGAGATCTTTCAAAATTTTACATCCATAGAATTGTAAAATCTCTTTTAGAAGGAGAATAACACTTGTAACCTTTCATGTCCTTTGCATATCTAGGAAAATGCACTTGTGAGCTTTGGGATCAAGTTTGCTTACATGTTGGGCATGGATATAAACAAACACAGTGCAACCAAAGATTTTTGGAGGTAATTGGGAAATAAGATGAGGCGAGTGTGTGGTCGGAAGGGTTTGGATAGGAGTTTTGAAGCTAACACTCTGCTTGGGAAGTCTGTTGATTAAGTATGTGGCGATTAATATAGCTTCACCCACATATACTTTGGAACATATGTGGTGAACATGATTGATCTAGCCATCTCAATGAGTGCTGTTCTTTCTCTCAAAGAACCCTATTTTGTTGAGTGTTTCCACACAAACTACTTGATATGAACAATCCACTTATTCATCAAGAAATTGCGAGGTTAGACTCATAGTATTCAAGTGCATTATCGGTCTTTAAGATCTTGATCTTAGTGTCAAATTAGTGGAGATCATGTTGTAAAATTTACGAAAAATTGTTTCAACTTGATTTATCTTTCATTAAAAACAACCATGTGTTCTGGTATGATCATCAATAAAAGTGACAAACCACCTTTTTCTGTTATACTTTTTACTCTTGAAGGTCCTCATACATCACTATGAATTAAAGTGAAATGTGTGGATGGCAAATAAGGTAGTTTGGTATACACAGTTTGGTAAGTTTGGCAAATTGACAAATATCACATTGAAGATCATTGATATTACATCCTTTAAATAATTAAGAATTCTGGACTTCAAATAACCAAAACTTGGATGTCCTAGTCTATAATGCCATAACATGATATTGTCTAAGGTTTGAGTGCAGTCTTGGCGGTTCGATCTTGATCTTACGCCTTGGCGAGGTTGACCACATACAATCTGAAAGCGGGGTTTAGCCACTCCCAATCACTTCTGTGAAGAAGGGTCTGGAAAGTGCAGATTCTTATTAAAAACAACGATCCAATTCAAATCTTTTGAGTCTCTTTGGATATGAGATTGCGGTCTAATTTTGGAACAAATAGGACATCCTTTAGGCATATCTTATTAGTGAGTTTAACATTTCCAAAACCTTTTGCACACGAGATAGATCCATCAATGATCTTAACATTGTGAATTTGATGACATGGCATAAGGTGAGTTATGAGGTTTTTATTGCGATCATATGGGAGGAGGCCCAGAATCAACAATCCATGTTTCATTACTAATAGAAGAGTAGAATTTACCTTAGCTTTGAGTAGCCGTGTCGATTAGAGGACTACCTTCTTTTGTTGAGTGAGGAAAGCTTTGAATGCGACAAGCGAGCATTCAACTTGTTATAATTCTCATCTTCATTGACATGCACCTTACGACTTTCCCTGGTAGGCTTGGAGGAGTTAGGCTTGCCATGTAGCTTCGAGCAAAGTGTCCTTGGTATGATTTGTGCGTTTGCGGTGCTCACGAGAACAACTTTCCAATTCTATCGGTGAAGCTTCCTAGATGTCTCGATAACCTTCAGCCAGGCTTCTGGCGGTCGGCGGGTAGCACTCTCGGAAGGGTTGTCGGCGAGGGAGTTCAAGCGACATCACTTTCCTCACGATTTCCTCGTATGTTTGACCTCGACAAACATAGATTTGAGATTAGGGGAGGTTTTGTAGCAAGGATTCTTCCTCTAACATCATCAAAGGTAGGATTCAGTCCAGTAAGAAACTTGAATACTCTCTTTTTCTCAATAATGTCCTTATAAAGGGCATCATCCTTAACATCATTCCAGGGGTGAGTTTCCAACATATCTAGGTGTTGCCATGCCCTAGATAGTTGGTTGAAGTATTGAGTTCTGAGGCATATCTCCTTATGTCTGCGAGTTTTGAATCTGAGCTTCAAGTTCATACACCGATGTATTGTCTTTCTTGGAGTAAAGATCTACGGCATTATCCCAGATTTCCTTTGCAGTATCATACATCATAAAGTTCTCACTAATTTCTTTTGTCATGGATCTTGTGAGAATGGTCATGACTTGATTATTAGTAGTGTCCCATGCTTCAAATCCGGGGTCATCATCGTGAGGCGGAGTTTAGAGCCGGACGGGTATCCCGTCTTACCTTGTCGAGAGATGTACATTTTCATAGATCTTGACCACGACAAGTAGTTGTTACCATCAAGTCTATGATTTGTGTATGATGAAGATTCATGACCGGTCCTGCTTGAAGCGTTGGGAGTCTGATGAAGATGAACCGTCGATTAAAGTAGACATTTTGGAATAAGCAGGCCGAGTTTGCGTGGTTTTAGAACTCATGTAAGTCTCGATACCATGAAGAGAGAGTTTGAGATAGTGATAAACACTGAGTAAACTTCAACTTAGTTTATTCATAAATGAAAAAGTATAAATAGTTCTGAATTGAGGAGAGACTAGCTAAGCTTGGTGACCAGCTGAAGTATATAGCTATGGGTGGCAAGCAAGCATGTAAAAAAAAAGCTATATACATGACGTAAAGTAAGCTAGAGTTTGACATATTAATTGTTTATATGTACCTGACAATTAATATGTCCTTTTACAAATAAAGTGTACAAATAATGTATACATAAATTAAATAAATATTACATAATATTTGATATGAATATTTGATATGTAATATTTCCACAGTTATATATACACAAACACTATAACGGAATAAAAAGTTATTCTATTCTATTACATTTCACTAATACAATCCAACAGACTTTGACATATAATTTCCTTTCTATAGTTAGTGCTAAGATAACTATAACACATTCATTTTTCTCAGATAGTTTACTATAGCATAATTCTACTATCACAATGTTAAATTGCCAATATATTTTCATTATTGATTATAATAAATCTCACATTAAGCAAATGCTCTCATATCATAATCAATAAAAGCGTGTATCTCAAAAAAATAAAAATAAAAACGTATTTTATGTTTGTTGTTGTGAGACAACCATTATATAACTATAATAATTACTAATTAATGCTATAAATTAAGGAAATGTTTTATTCTACAATTGTTATAACAATGTTAGAGGTATTCATACTGAGTTCCACTCTCTATCATCATGAAATCTTATTAAAAAATAGAGTGTAATGAGAGAAGCCAGCGAAAAAATATTTAAATCAATTAAGTAGAAGACGATCTTTTGAAGCTTTTATTAAGAATAGCTATTTATCATTATCGAAATTCACTTGTGTTGAAATTCATTATTTAAATTCATTTGCCAAATTACATTATTAAAATTCACTAATTTTCAAAATTCATTGTCGGGATTCACCGATTTTAAGGATTCATTGTCAAAATTCAACGTCAAATTCATTGATTTGGGATTCAACTTGGAGATTCAGCTGATTTTAGGGATTATTTGTTTGTCATTACCATTATAAAATTATCTGATTGTCCTTCTCCCTATAAAAAATATGTAGTTGTCGTGTTTTAATAATATTTGATTGTGTCATTATCATAATTTCCCATAAAAATACATATCCCTACATGTTAGGGTATTAATACTGGGTTCACTATCTCTGCATCAAAAATCTTTATTAAAAATAAATATCACTATCTATCTATCCTCATGAATCTGATGTTATACCAAGACATAAAAGTAAGATTACATTAGCCATATTCAATGATTCTTTTAATCATTTTCATTTTGTAAAACGTAATCACTTTATCGTTAAAGACAGAGTTATTACTTTCTTTTTTAATAAACAAGTTTTTGACTACTCAAGTTATTTAAGAACAGGGGAGTACATTACATCAACATATTCCTCCTCTTTTTTTTTTTTTTTTTACATAGTAGAGATATACATACAGGTGAAGATGAAAAGGAATATGTGATTATAATTCGTTATACTCTTGCGACTTTTGCCCGCCACCGCAGTGTATTTATTGCACAATTTTCATTTTATTTTAATTTATTATCAATTCACATACCTTTTATTACTTTACACTACTCCACTGGTAAAAAAATCTATAACATTCACATTATTAAATTGTGTGAAAAATGTAAACGGAGTTCTATTTTAAAAGGAAAAAATTTATAATCTGACGATCGTCAGAATGTTGTATAAAGTAGCATATATTCTATTTCTTGGTGGATCAGGGAATTTATTAGGTGGTGTCGCGAGTCTAAAACTACATCTTTTATCCAAAAAAAAATTCGATTGGGATCACCGAATCTAAAACATCAATTTTATCGTGAAAGCAACATTTTTAATAACAAAACTACATAATTTTAATACTAATTTTTATTTTATTTTAAAATTGAGGTGGGTCCACGTGACCCCAGAAGACGCGATGGATCACTTGTGATTCTGACCAATCCAATTTCTAACATACCATGCGATAAAGAATAGTATTATGTGAAATTGAAAATTAAAGGCGTTAATATATGCGAAACGATAACCTTCTACAAACCATTTCTGACTCTAAAATCTCTTATATTTTTAAGGCGGTAAGTACTCGATACAACGATTGTATCATAAATTGTCTCAAAAATTCACGGGACGTAGCCAATGGTAATGTGTTTGAATCTTTAAAAGGGCAATTGGACCTTAAAGCCGGCGAGTATGGAAGTTGAGCATAAGTAAAGAAAGTACTTTTCTTTCAAATTGTTTGTTATAAGCTAACACATAACTTTAAGTCATTAGATTCACCAATTAATATCTGACCTCTAACACGATTAATATCTTGTCATCACGTGGGATAGGGGGTTGAGGCAGGAGTAATTAACTTGTGTGGTGTCTCCATTGCTGCGGTGTAGAGGCAGCCGTGTGACATCATCATCTGTCTGATTTTATTATATTTAAATTGTGTGGTTACATTCGTTTCAACAAAACTTGGCTTTAAATTCTCTTATCACACAAGTATTTTCCGTTGAGGCATCACGGTTAATGTCTCAAGCAATTTAAGTGATGATGTGTTTTCTCCCCCACCACCACCGGATTGTCCCCACCTTCCGGCAAAACTGCGCTTATCTTTTCTCTTTTTTTATTTTAATTTTTTATTTCCCAATGGGAAACTAGTAGTAACTACGCCTGTCTACTCATCTCATCCATGACCGCCAGAGATCAATTGTAGATAGATAGATGTAATCCAACTCCCAAGGACAACCAGTCCCTTTCCATTTTACATTAATTTTACTATCGTACGCCTGCAGCAGCTAAGCCTACATTCATATTCATCACTACTTCAATATCAAACAAAAACTCTGCAAATCGTACATTTTTACTACTACAGAATGAAAAAAGCTATACCAAAACCTTCATTTCTGAAAAGACCCTTATAGCTTGTACTAACTGCATCTTTTAGAGGTTGAAAACAAAACCTTCATAATTTCCTATGTATTATCATCAAAAGCTTGTATATTTCAGCTCAATCTTTGATTTGAAATGAAGGGTTGTTCAACTACTTAAGTGAATTCAACAGGGTTTTGACTGTTTTGTTGCTTGCAGTCAGATCTGGATCTTGAAGCTGAATTATTTATCAAGGTGATATATAATATATATATATATATATATATACATATAGGGTTTTGTTTGATGCTCAATCTCAAAAAAAAAATAATAAAATAAAATAAAATGTGGATTTGCTTAAATTGAGCAAGAAGCAAATTGTTTGTTAGCTAGCTAGCTTGTTGCTAATTTTATTTTTATTTTTATAAATAAGATGGTGATTTGGAGTGTAGAATTATGTATTCTGGGAATGAGCAGATTATGTAGATCTTGTTTTGCACATTCAAACAAGAAGATAGAAATAAGAAAGTAGAGTATAAAAGAAATTGGTGAATATTATATATATTCCGAATTGTGTAATTTTCAGTTTAATTCATTCCTCCAATGTAACGGAAGAGAGCATTTAGAAATACTTTTGGCTCTTTGTTTGTCTTGTATCAAGAAAAAAACAAACAAAGACAAAAGACAGTGGAATCATAAGAACAAGAAGGTTGTTTTCAACCGTTTCATTAGTTCTTATATAAATTCTATACCCTTGTGGGCTTATTATATTTTTGCCTAGAGAGATTTTTAGTGGTAGAATATGGCAAACCAGTGGTGGACTGGAAATGTAGGGATGAATCAGATATCTTGGATTAATCACTCTCTCTCAGCTCATTGTCAGAACCAGGTAATGTAGAAGGTGGTTACAGCAATGGTGTAATGGAAATGAAAGGAACCCTAATGCTACTAGCTATATCCCTGATGAAGAGAATGAGAATGAGTTGGAAGATCAAAATCCGGTGAGTAGTGGTGGTGGTGGTGGTGGTGGTGGTTCTGGAGGAGGAAGAAGGCCGAGAGGAGGCCACCGGGTCGAAGAACAAGCCGAAAACCGCCGATTATAATAACAAAAGAAAGCCCAAATGCTCTCAGGAGCCATGTATTGGAAATCAGTGCCGGAAGTGATATTTCCGACTGCATTGCGACTTTCGCGCAGCGGCGCCACCACGCGGTGTTTCAGTGCTAAGTGGAAGTGGGATTGTGACGAATGTCAGCTTACGTCAGGCAGCAGCACCTGGTGGTGTTATAACTCTCCATGGCAGATTTGAGATTCTTTCACTTTCCGGTGCGTTTTTGCCTGGTCCGTCGCCTCTAGGAGCAACGGGTTTGACAGTGTACTTAGCAGGCGGTCAAGGGCAAGTGGTGGGCGGAACGGTGGTGGGTCCGTTGGTGGCTTCGGGCCCGGTTATGGTTATAGCTGCAACATTTAGTAATGCTACTTATGAAAGGCTGCCTCTTGAAGATGAACCACCACCAACTGGTGGTGGTGGTGATGGAGGGTTCAAATTCAGACACCATCTGGTGGTGGAATCGTGCCGTCGTCGGCATCATCTCCTCCGCGTGGTATGGCTGCTGATCAAGCATCTCCTATCCCTTTATTCAATCTTCCTCATAACATGTTAAACAATGGTCAAATGAATCAAGAAGTGTTTTGGACCCCTCCCCTCCCCTCCCCTCGCCCTCCACCATCTTATTAACAATTTATGTTTCTATTTTTAGTCCTTAACTAGTACTAGTATCTAACTAAAAATTCTATTGTCGAGCACCGTCACATTCACTCAGATACTATCGAGAGTATTCATTGCACTGTCATGGTTAAAGTCAATATGTAACGGTTTGAATCAATGAAGACTCCTTGTAATAGAATTTTTTGTCTCGGAGATCACTTCATTCTCTACATATATGAGCTAAAATAGAGGATGAAAATCATGAAGATTTCATGTTGGAGAGCAATAGGGTGTAATGACTTGTAGTAAGTTTCTATATTAATCAGCTTGTTTTGTGGACTAACTTTCGTTTAGATATTTGGGTGTTTATGGTTATGAATAGGAAAATGATACATGCAGAAGCTATTAAGGATCATAACGATTAATGAGTTTATCGTGATCAACAATCTGAGATGATTGTTATTATAGCTAGTTCTAATAAGTGATAAGTTTGTCATTTCGTTATGGCCATGACGCGATGCCGCTATCGATTATTATTCTCTTGTTGATCTATAACGAGTGATAAAGCTCATCATTATCAATAATCTGAAATGATGTTGTGTATTCGTTATGATCTGACAGATTCTATCCTTTCTCATTATTGTATGTTCATGCTTTATAGTTGAAATTTGGTTGTAGTGTTGTCTTGTATTCTTCATTAGTCTCCTTTATTTGTGACTAGTCATGAAGCTTTTAGACACGTATTGAAGTAAACCTCCACCTGTCCTTGCTTTTGGGACTCATCTCTATATCATATGTAATCATTTGTGTGCAATAAATGTTATAATTAACTTAATGTGTCACTAAATCCATTAATCACTCTTCTTAAATAGTTGTCACATTGCCACAACGTATGGTGTTATAATGGTGGTGGCGACAATAACGTATTATAGCATTTGTTGTGTTATAATGATTGTGACCAGTATTGAAATGTCAATTAACACTTACCATACATGGGTTAGGGGACGTTACAACTAATGAATAGTTTTCCCCACTACTTCCATATAGCCTAGGATGTAGCTGTGAACAGTAGAAAATTGGGATGATACGTGTTGTTAATATTCATTTCGTCCTAAAATATAAATTACTTTACATATTAGGTTTGTACCAAAATATAAAGTGTTTTTACTCTTTTTTTTTTTTTTTTTCCATCTTATCCTTATCATTATCAATTCAATCATTTATATATATTTCATTTATATTAAGGGAAGTCTTTTATCACTAAAAGTTATCACGACAAAAACAGTGTGTTAAGATTTTTTTAGATGTAAATCATATTTTGGGTTTATGTTTGACTTTGCATAATACGACCTTTGTAAGGTTTAATATTGAATTTAAAATCAATTTCTACATGTCAAATATCACTGCAAGCCCCGAAAATAGATGGAGGTGGACTGCTTGTTTCTTCTTTTTGGATGTAGCACAAATCTAATTGACCAAGTCTTAAGATTGGAATTGGATGTAATTGACCATGTCTTAAGATTGGAATTGGATGTAGGTTATGTGACAAATCTAATTGACCAAGTCTTAAGATTGGAATAATTAATTAAAGTTCAAAAGCATATATTATTAAAATTGCTGCACTAGCTGCTATAAATTAATTTTGGAATTTAGTAATCAAAGCCTCTAGGTAAGTAAGGTAACCTCCAAAATGAGTTTTCAAGAGGTGTAAAACTTCTGGTTATGTTTTTATTTGCTAAGTCT
This sequence comes from Gentiana macrophylla, assembly GCA_026214975.1. Classification (NCBI taxonomy): domain Eukaryota; kingdom Viridiplantae; phylum Streptophyta; class Magnoliopsida; order Gentianales; family Gentianaceae; genus Gentiana; species Gentiana macrophylla. The sequence goes on along the minus strand of JAOBSW010000993.1, from coordinate 53,207 downwards.
GTTGGTATAGTGTATCGTGTGTAAAGTGATTTACGAGAATATATCTGTAATTTACAGATGCAATTACAGATAATTAAATTTAGAAAAATAAAATATTATTTTATTATTTAGATCTAATAAATTAAAACAACTATAGAATAGATCTAATGAAATAAAGCGATTACGATGTAGATCTAAATAATATAGCTAATGCAATCTAGATCTAAGAAAATAAAGCTTATCACAAAACAGATTTGACTAGCTAGCCTCTTCGTTATGGGGAATCAAGGCTCCGGGCCGAATAGAGCTTGCCTACGGCACCTGGCTTTCTCCGGCGCATATTAGCTTAGTTGCGCTTACGCTTAATATGCCGGTTTGGCTTCCTCTCTGGCAGCCACTTTCCTTCTTACCTTACTACCCCCGCTACACTTTTACCTCGACTGTAGGGAGAGGTTTAATGCTTTAAAGAGGATTTAATGCTCTAAAAAGGCGAAGATCAGAAGCTAATCCTTGTCCGGGAAAGGCCTATTAGAAAGGATGTCCCCCATAATAGCTTCATAGGGGCACCTTACTCGACTAGAAGAGGAATCAAGGGTCTATGTTTAAAAATCTTTTTCATAATACATATTCTCTACCGCATAAGGTTGGCTAGTGATGATGAGAGATCTTGTTCATCAAGGATTGGCGCCGGTTGGTACCAGATTCGAGAGTAGTGCCCGGTTCAAGTGATCCGTCACGGGAACCGGTCTTGCTAAATGATGTGGAAAATGATGGAATGCTTTTCTATAATTTTCTATAACTTTCTACTACGTAGGTACTAGTATATGAACATTGGATAGTAAATGACAAACCGAAGTCGAGTAGTTCTTTCTTTCTTTAAAACACATCATCAAACTTTTCCCTTGAAAAGTAATGGCCGACTTCTCCTCAAGGAAAGAAGCTTGGCGAAATTATTAGGCTAATTTGAATTAATCCACTCATCCGATTGGTCGGATGATGTATCGTCTGAATTCTGATTGGTCGAATGACACAATCACATTCCAAAATAATTTTATGGTTAATTTCATTAAGAAATTTTGTCCAAAAATTTAATAGTAACACCTGACCCGACGGCGGCGGCGCGCGCGTGTGGAATAATCTAAGTATTCCCTCCTGCACAAAGTGTCTTGCCCCTTGGGCCACATCCATAAGAGACACACTGGCTCTTATCACTTGATCAGTTCCCAACACTCAAGTTTCCAATGTGGGAGAATGGGGTGAGGTCCTTCCTTCAACACCCATCTCCTACATATTTTCTACCAACTTTAGGTATTATTTTCTCATTCATCCGATATCCGAATCGAGTGATTCAAAAGCTCATCACCAACTACTCTGTATGGAGTATTTAATGATATCATTAACTCTCGATGACATACATCGAAACGTATTCGTAATTAGCGCTAAAGGTGACCATTTTATCCCATTTCATGGGATATCTCCAACAAAGTCAATTACTTTATGTTCACATTATTCTTTTCTAAACCCTCTTTGTCATTATACATTCTCTTGGAAGAATTTTATTGTTATTAGTAATTTTTATCTTAGGAAATAAGTCTTGAAATTTGAACTTGTGACACTTATAATATATGAACTTAAGACTATTATAATGTAAACTTTGTAATTAGTATTCTTTTTATAGGGCACTTGATGATGATTTTATAATGTAAACTTTCTAATTATTTATTTACTTCCGGCACTTATAAATATATATATATATATATATATATATATATATATATATATATATATATATATATATATATATATATATTATTATTATTATTTTAGCACAACATTAGGAGCGTTGGTGCCACTGATATTCCTTCTCGATAATAATGTCAGTGGACTGAAGTTATTTACCCAATACACATTTATCATTGACGTTGTTATCGAAAATCAACGTCAGTACCAGTAACGTTATTATCGAAAACTAACGTCAAAGTTACTAATGTTATTTTGCATAAAAATAATCATGGTATTCGAAGTAATTTTTTAAATGCTAGAGCAATTGTGTTGTCAGAAGAAAAATTGTGGTGCTAATAGAAACCGTTTTTTTTTCTCACATATGCTTTCGATTTTTATGTTTTTTTTAGTACGTTTTGGTGTAGTTTGATAATAATGCATCTATTGGGCTTTCCCACCATCGTTTAATTTCTTTTTTTTTTTAGGAAAATCGTTTAATTTCTAAACGAAATTGAATTCCAAACTTGTGTAGTCAAGTGACCCAAGTCATTTCGTTTTTGACATTTTTTTTTTTTGGTTCCATTGGAAAGAGTGTTTTAGTGATACAATAATTTGTTACGTATATCCCTCATTTATAATCGGTGACGGTCGGATGCAATATTTTCTTCACGGGAACTCTTTAGATTATTTTGTATTAATTTTTCGAAAGGGTCCAAAAAATAAATTCATAGATACTGTCCGTTTCAAAATATAAAGTCATTTGTGTTTTAGTTTTTCTCAAAACGTGTAAAGTCGAATTTAAAAAACCAATAAAGCGTTTATTATATTTTTACTCATTATACCCCTCATTTATTATATACTTTGCACCAATACCAATGAAATGTTATTTTAGTCATTTTAATCGAAATTAATTACACAAAACAAATTTAACTAACTTTCTTAATAAGTGTAAAAAAGTCTAAAATGACTTATATTTTGATCAAGAAATCGTAGTACAATATATATGTATTTTTAGGGGCCCATTGACCCCAAAGCTAACATGGATCTGCCCATGTCTATAATGGGATTATTTTCTAGTGACTCCATTTCTAGAGTCAGGGGTGGACGCAGGCCTCTGGACGAGGGAGACGATACAATAACAGGTTTTTTAAAGTCCTCCGGATGAGAGGCGTCTGATGAGCGTCTTTATTTTACAGTCCGGCAAATACATTTTGTTTGAGATAATACAGGACACAGATTGGGGAGGTTCACGTGAAAAAGATCAACCTCCGATCATAGCACGTTTGTTTAAGGTAATTTGGTGACTTGGAGAAGCAAAAAAGAAACGTGTGGTGTCTAAGAGCTCAAATGAAGCTGAAAACCGTCCTATGACCTTAGAGATTTGCAAAGAACTAGGTTAAGAAGCTGTTGGATGATTTAGGAGTGTGTGTGAAACTGCCTATAAGACTATTTTGTGATAATAAAGCTACAATTGCACTAGCAAGTGATCCTATACAACATGACATGACAAAACGTATTGAAATAGGCAAGAATTTCGTTAAAGAAAAACTCAAGAACATGTTGATTTGTGTCCCTTGTCTCCCTTATACTCAACTAGCTGGCAGCATACATACTACCACCGTCCTATAAAAAGTGTCCACATTTTACTATTCACGCAGATTAAGAAACTTAATTAATGTGTTGTGTTTTAGTAGTAATAGACATATATACCCCATATTATAATTAATGCTTGCTTTGGAATATGAAGTGAACATACAACAATAAATGTAAGGCTAGGGGTATGTTTGGAAAAATAGCATTAAATGGTGTATTGGTTTTAAATGACACTTTTATATAGGAAAAACTTTTTCAAATGTGAATGACTTTTTATGGGATGGAGTAAGATTTACAAAGCCTTGTAAAGTCCAGGATTTGACATGGTTGTGAGCAAATTAAACATGATTAATACAACATCCGTTTCAAAATACAAGTCATCCTGGATGTTTTCACACAGATTAAGAAAGTGATTGAATGTCATAAATTTGATGGTTAATGTTTAAAATGCTCATTGACTATCGTTAATGTAATAGTTGTTAAATAATGAAAAGTGATTGGATTGATAATAAATTAGGGGTAAGATAGAGAAAATAGTAATAAATATTGCATTGATAATATAAAATGATGAGACAAAATTAAAAGTGTATGATGACTTATATTTTGAAACGGAGGTAGTATTTACGTTCAACTTGAGCGTGAGTGTTGAAACACATGTTATTGGGTTTAGGGTTTAGTTTAGCCCTGATTATGTTTTATTTTATTTTAAGTAGATCCCGGCTAAGTTGTTTATTTTAGTGAACTCCTAAATTTTAGGTAGGACTACTCTATTTTTCCTATTTATACTATGTTAAATCTTCTTTTGTAACATATAATAATACAATTAATGTTTTATCTTTCTTCTCAGAATTTTCTTCTTCGTTTAAACATGTCACCCAACCTCACACCACCTAACCTTACCCTTTTCATCCTGCCGCACTACATTATGCATCTCACCCGACCTTACTCCATAACTCTACCATACCCCATTCTACTTTACACTACCACACCTTACCACACCCTCGCTACCCACCATCACTCGTTGTGTTACATATTCTGAAATTAGTTACATTTCAATCTTTCATGTTCCAAACATACTAACTGAATGAGTTCATTTCATTTCATTCAATTACAATCATTTAATTTCATTCGATTTCATTTCATTCCTATGAATCAAATGTGCCATTAGTGATATAATACGTAGACACTCATATGAATTTTTTCATCAAATTTACTAATACTGGTAAAAAAATCCATGTGTATCTTCGTAACATCATGCCAAATTAATTTTCAAGTGTCTTGCCGTTTGTTAAAACTGAAGCTTGAAGAGTTTGCAATCTGAAACTTGAATATAATAAGTAACTGAAATATTAAATGTGAAAAGGTTAATATATATATATATATATATGTGTGTGTGTGTGTGTGTGTGTATACATTGATCTAACAAAGTTTAATGCATTCATAAGTGACAATATCCATTTATTATGATGTAGATCAATCATAATTAATGGTGCATATGAAGATTGTGTCACTCGTTGTGGTCAAACGGTGATGTCCGTATCATTATTCTATTAGATTCATGAAAGACACAACCCTAATATTCAAAAGTTGGCTCCTATGATAAATCGTGTTGAAGGATAAGATCCAGTAAGGATTTTGACCATTTTGGTGATACACACAATTTTGCAGTTATTTTATAGATGTTCTATGCAGCTCCAAATCTAGCTTGAAGTGTGGAAAAATCCTAGAGGTTGTTTAGTTAAATTAGGCACAAAATTTTAACTGAAAATTCAAGGCTTCTATAAATTACAAACACAAGTATATAGTACAATCTATGAATATATACATTATTATAAAAGCAAAATCAATGCGACGGACAAATATCATTTCTTAAATATGGTTTACAACCATAGGACAAACCCAGTATTTCTAAATAGGTGATGCTCATAGTCTTGATATGGGAAAATAATACGTTCATGCTACATAGTTATATTTATAGAAACAGAATTTAAACATAACAATCATCTGAAACTGTTGATTGTTGGAACTCATTAGTTGATCAACAACGATAAAATAAAACTGTGAAAGATGTGTTTGAATCATATCTTTAAATGTTATGTACTTGTTATGTTCGTTATTTTCACCACGCCAACTGTCAGCCGGTAGCGTCAGTATCAAATTTATTAATTGTTTGAACTTTCTTTTGTCTGTATTGATTCATTCACTTGCTAAATTACAATATATGTTATATTTATCACATGTCCTCTGGATATGACTTAATTCGCTGAGAAACGAGGTGTTGTAATAAGAATGGGCGACAATGTTGCTGGAGTCGAAGATTCGATTCCGTAAAAGGGTTGATTTCCGATGATAAAACTTGATGTGAAAGTTCACGATTAACCTCTCATCGTTCTTGTTGGATCGAGCGAGCGCCATGATTAGGGTTTTAACCGTTTTTTATGTTATATTTATCACATGTCATTTGGAGTTTGTTTTGGGGTGGAGTTTATTTATCACATGTCATTTGGAGTTTTTTATGTTATATTTATCACATGCCCTCACTACGGCTCCGTTTGTTTTGGGGTGGAGTTTTTTTGGGAGTTTTTTTTATATAAAGTGATTGAAGTAATGATTAGAAAGTTGATGGGGTAAAATAAAGTAGAATAATGATTGGTGTAGATTATGAAATGATTGGTGAAATAAAGTAGAATAATGAATAAAATAATGGTAAAAAATGTAATAAAGTTGATAAAGTGAAATGATGAGAGATGATTTAATATTTTTTTATTTGTAGTTGAAGATTTGATTGGTGTGAGAATTGTAAGAAATGATTGATGATGTGATGTTAAAAAAACTCCCAAAAAAACCACATTGCAAAACAAACACAAGCGTAATGTACAAAACAATATAAAGATATACTCTCTCCGTTCCTATTTAACTATCGCAGTTGCTATAATAATTTTTTTTTATCTGTTGTAGATACATTTCAAAAGCATTATTTACTGTATTTTTTTACATCCACCCTTATTTAGTAAGGGGTGGAAAATTGAAAACAACACTGCATTAATTATTTCTTAGGGGTGTTATTGTCTTTTTGATGTTAAGTCAAAACATTAACTACTCTGCTTACGTGTTTTTTTTTTTTTTAAGGAGAGAGTAATAACCTAGGTGGTCCAAATAACCCACTATTTTCTTTTTTTCTTTTTGAGTTGCCAAATAACTAAAAAGCAAATATGGTGTATATAAAAGTACAAGATAGGCCCCATTGACATACGTGGTGGCAATGGAATGGAAGTGTTGTAGTGACAATTTTGTTTTTGAGTTGTGTTGTGAGAGATCAATATCTTTTACCGATTTATGTCAAAAAAAAAAATGTATACGTATTCTCTTACAAACTAAATCACAGAATCATAACCCTTGGTTTACATATTTTACGAAGGTGTAAAGACGAAACAACAGGGACTTTAGGTTATGTCTCAAACATTTTTTTGTAAAAATACAACCTTATCCCTCACCACCACCATCACCTGATGTTTAGCCTATTATGAATTTTGTTTCATTTCATTTTTTATTTTTTTAATCACAATAATGAAATTTCATTTCATTAAATTTCTTTGATTCCATTTCATTTCATTAATGCAAAACAAATTTGCCATTAGCGATGTTATACGTTGACACTAATATGAAGTTTTTAGGGCTATTTCTTTAATTTCACAACACTTGTAAAAAGAAAAATCCATGTGTATCTTCATTACATCATGCCATGTCAGTAACATTTTCAAGTGCCTTAGATACATATACAAGAGGGGGCTTTGAGGGTACCCCATTAATTTTCGTAGTGGCACTCTTTTAATGTGTAATACTAGTAAAATTGAGTTCCGTGCAAAGCACGACGTGCCCATGCTAGATGTTTACCGTAATGTTAAAAACTATTAAATATAAAATACATTTCAACTAAAAGTTCTAACTTATTTGACGATAGTAAATACGAAGAAATGTAGCATGTAACGAACCGTTCAGAACGCAATTTTTAAGCGCAACAATGAAAAATAAAACATTCTACGTCGATCTCCTTTCGGATACCACAACCTACCACACAACTCTATCCTAGTCAACACACTCTTTCTAATATACTACACACATTATCAATCACTCAACCGCACCCTATCCCAACATTTTTTAACACTCACCTATCCAATCCTACCTCACCACGCCCTACACCACATTATCTTACCACACTATCCTATATTATGTACTTTATTTAACCTACCAAACTTTACTTAACTTACGCCACATCATCAACCATACCATCCTACCCTACCATACATCACCGCATTACATCTCATACCTCGCCTTACCTACATTCAGACACCCTATCGCACCCTACCTCTCTACCTACCTACCTAAACCTTAACCTACCTCCCAACCTACATATTAATTCACTATCCTAAATGCTAAGCGCTATTACACCCTATTTTATCTCATCCCACCCTACCTTACCCTACCCACCACCCCATCCTACTCTACCTGCAACTCCTACCTACTACAATGCCCACCACCCATCTTACTATACCCTACCCTTCCCACCACCCACCCAACCCACCCCACCCACCACCTACCTAACATCACTTTCCTCTTACACACACCACCACGTGTTTTATCGATTTTCATTTCATTTCATCCGATTTCATCCTGGTCAATTTTCATTTTATGAAAAAAATTAATTCTACATGTCGACCTTTACAAACCAGGGCGGTCCAAAATAACAAAAAGGGCCGAAACACAAAAAGCAACAAATGAGAGTAGAAGAGATGATTTTTTGGTGGTTTATACATGTGAGGAGCCGGGATAAAAAAAAAAGGAAGGGTGCCACGTGGCATACCCTTTCCTTTCTTATTTAGTAATCCGTGATATATATGAACAAAAAAAAAAAAATTTCTCAAAGCAAAATAATATGAGGTGCTATTAAACACAAAACAAAATAATATGTAGTAATTAAATTGGAATCGGATACATCTTAAGCACAACACACATAATAAGATTAAATTAAGGCTAATATGTAGATTAAAAAAATTTTGAAAAAAAAAAAAAAAAATTTCGATGAACAGTAAAAAAAAAATGCATGGTCGATGAACAAAGAAAAAAAGATGAAATTTCTTTGGGCCGATTAACGATAAAAAGGAGATGAACAAGAAAAAAGGCGGTCGATGAACAAGAAAAAGCGAACTAATAAAAAAAAAACAAGTGTCGCTCCCTCCCCAACCATCCCTTTCGTATTACATATAGTAGAGAGATAGAGATAGAGATAGAGAAAAGAATCTAAATTTAGTTGTTTTATAACATATTGGTAACTATCAAAACAATGCTAAATGTTTTAACCCTAATTAAACAGTGCACCTAACACTTGGAAAGTAAAAGTTCCAAATTGATTACTAAATTTAGTAATTTGTGATATATATGAACGAAAAAAAATGTTTTCTCAAAGCAAAACAATATGAGGTGTTATTAAACACAAAGCAAAACAATATGTAATTAAATTGGAACCGGATACATCTCAAGCACAACACACATAATAAAATTAAATTAATGCTAATATGCAGATTAAAAAATAAATTAAAAAAAACAAAACGATGAACAGTAAATGCCTGTGCCATGAACAGTAGAAGCAGTTGGGCCGATGAACAGTAATTAAAAAAAAAAAAAAAAAAAAAAAAAAGTTGTCTTTGAGACACAGTAGATGAACGATAAAAAACGACCAATAAAAAAAAAACACTTGTCACACACCTACACTTTTTCCCTTCTTATATGTAGTAGAGGGATATTCATCTACTTGAGGCACCGTATGTTTATGTTGGTTCCAACACCATTTACTCTTGGCACTACACCTAAAACATGATATTTTATCAAATACATATTGCTTTTTTATTTTGAGAGGAAAATACATATCGCTTTTCTTTCACAACATTTTGTATCAACTTGTCAAATGTCGGTTCTATACTCGACCCTTCGAAATTCGATCCTTAAGTATAGGAAAAATTAATTTGTTAAAAGTTGTGTCATATTATGAATGACATTTTCATAAATGAAAGTATGGTGCCGTGAAAATTCAAAACTTAATTAGATACCAATGTGGTACCATATTATATTATTTATATCTACAAATAAGGATGTAATGCCATTTAATTTCGTTGTCAGTAAGATTGAAGTTGTCACTAAAAGATTCAAATACAATAACCGGTAGATATAAATATACTAATTATGTAAGGACTTACTACGGCATTATATTAAGGTTAGTTTTTATATGCACCCTCTGAATGATGAGACGGGTGATGTGGCACAATCTAAATCATCACTTTTCAAACTGAATTTGTGAACTATCTTTGTTTGATATCGCCTAAATCGTAATTCTGGTCATCTGATCCTTATTCAGTCATCTCGCCAGGCCACAAAATAGTGGGATAAAGCCACCGGCTACCATAATCCACGAACTCGCAAGCCGTCGGCCCCGCCCCAAGCCTTTGGTTCTATGCGACACTATCAGGCTAGGGGGCCGGCCCGCGAACCCCAGGTCATTAGGTCCGCCCGAGACCAGAGCCGCCAACATAACGACCCCCAGGCCACAAGGCCATCAGGACACGAGGCCCTCAGGCCGCTAAGTTTTCAGCTCACCAAAGGCTTCCAGGCCGCTAGGCCCTCCCGACAATCAGAGCCGCCAGCGACCTTGCCCATGACACTTAGAAGAAGAAGCTACCTCTCGTTTGGCAAGACAAGGATATAAAAGATACAAGGATCGGCAAGGTCATCAGGAGCGCAACTTACTGACTCCGCCACGAGCTCGCTAGTATAGATAAATATCTATTATGTATTGTGTCCTTATTTGTAAATAAACTGAACTTTAGTCGATAACTCCCCTATAAATAGGGCCCTTGTAACCCATTTGGGATATACACAATTATTCAATAAAATCTAAGGCTAAGCCAAATTCTACCATCACCGTACACCACTGCCGGAATTCCATAGCACCACCGCGCACCACCACTTTCATACACAAATCACAGCCAGATATCCACTACAAACAACCGCTAGTTTACCCGAGATAATTTCGACATTATCACTGTTCAGATTGTATCACTTCACTTGTCCAAAGATATGGGTGAGCAACTAAAAATCTCCCAATTATTATATATCGTATGGAGTTTATGAAAGACACAACCCTAACCCAAGGGAATAACTCAACGGTCATGTGTGTTTGTAGATGTAGTTTTGTCTTTAAATTAATGTGTGAAAGATAATATCTTGTAGACGATTTCTCTAAATGAAAATGTCTACAGACGTATGTTGTAAACTAGATCACCGAAACATAATTATCGATTTACATCGCTCAAAAACTTTAAAAGCAAGCGAAATGAGGACCCATTGGATTATGGCACAACCTTTTTTATTATTATTTTTATTACTAGTCCTCTGTTCTAATTTAACCGATACTTGGTCAAAGAATTTGTTACATTCAATCGGATGGAGTTTCATTGCCAAAGCACTCTTTAATTTTTTTCCCCCTAAATCTATCCTTCATAAGGGAAGAGACAATAAAAAGAACACATCGCGTTAAGTATAGTCAAGAGGTTTTTAATCATTTTGCCGTTAAAGTTAAAGCAATAACATGTTTTTAATATATGTGTTATTGTCGACTCAATCAGTTATTTTTAAACCAGAGTATATGATGAGAGGTACAACCTATGGCCAATGGTCAATTGTGTTAAACGATAAGATCAATAAAGGATTTTGACCATTTTGGTGACACACAAAAGCTTTGCATTTATTTTATATTTTATGGATGTTCTATGCATGAAATGGCCGGTGGAAATTCCTAGAGGTTGTTTAAGCAACCAAGGTGAAGAATTAGTCGCAATTTGTAATTGAAATTTTCAAGACTTCTATAAACTAAACTAAACTAAACTATAGTATGTTCTTTCACCATCTCATTAATAATTTATTGTATTTATTTTTATTTTTTTACTTTGAAAGGATCATGATTTTATTTAAGCATAAATTACAAACACAAGTATAAAGTACAATCTATGAATACAATATTATAAGCCAAAGTCAACTTGATAGACATATTTCAACTCTTAATTATGCTTTACAACCATAGCACAACCCCAATATTTCTAAATGGGTAATGCACATAGTCTTGATATGGGAAAATAATTAATTTAAACATAACAATCATATTGTTGATAATTGAAACTCATTAGTTCATCAATAACAATAAATGAAACTTGTGAAAGTCGTATTTGAATCATATTTTTAAAAGTTATGCATGTAGTATCACGTTCGCTACTTTCGACACGTCTGTCGTCAACGCGTTTGTATTCAAATTTATTAAATGTTTCAACACTATCTTTTTTTTTTCTTCAGGTATCTCTATCAACATGACGCCTCATAGGAGTATCGAACCCGTGATCCCTTTCAACATTATCTTTTCTTTTGTTTGTATTGATTCATCCACTTGTTAAATTACAAGAGATCTAATACTGTATCAGCTGTCATTTGAATATCACTATTGTACAACACCTTAAAAAAAGCCCCGTGAGTATGAATGTGTTGTATAGAACAAAACAAAGATATAATAACCAAGCAAATGGTGGTCCAAATTACCCCACTTTTTCCCTTTTTCTTTTTTGAGTTGCCAAATAACTAACAAGCAAATATGATGTATATAAAAATGTTTAAATAATGCCCCGTGAGTATACCTCCATGATAAAATGTAAGAAAATTAAACTGACAATCATACCTTTGAGATTGAGTATAAAAACGCGATATAATGTATTCCATCCGTCCCACAATATAAGTTTTTTTAATTTTTTTGTGGTGTCTTAAAATATAAGTGTTTTTCACATCTCTATACAAGATTTTATTCATTTTTCCAATTATACCCTTCATACATCACGCAAGATATATCACCATTAATTACAAACTCATTCATTTTTCCAATTATACCCTTCAACATTGCCTCTTCGACTTTTACGTAAATGCAGTACTACGATTTGATTACTATAAAACAAAATGTAAAAGGGCAATTGGAAAGTGGAAGACTGGAAGTGGTAAAACATTTGACTTCCGGAGCACAACTTACTAGACCATTTGTTATCATATTACTTGTAGGATAAAGGGCAATTTAGTCCTAAAAGACGATAACATACATCATTTATTAACTTTCTTAAACTTTATGAAAAATCTATAAGGACTTATATTGCGGAACGGAGGAAGTATCGTTTTTTCTCAACAACTAAATTATATACGCACAATCTCTTACCATTTCAAACGGTAAAACATAACTCTCGATTTAGCTCATTAGATGTCTACGAGCAACAAAAGAGACTTTTGAGTTAGGTCTCATGACTTTCAACTTTTTTTTCTTAAATAGAACAAGATAACCAAGCAAATGGTGGTCAAATTACTTCACATGCTATGTACCATTGATTAAAGTGATAAATTGTTTATTGTGATGGATCCCAACAAAATATGTGGTGTTGATTGTGTTGTGTAAGATGTTGTGGTAGAAGAAGCAGTGGATGTATCACTACTCTAACTAAAAACAAATCATTGTCCTTTTCTTTTCATTATCACCTTGTTTTTACCTCTTCTTCTTCAACTCACCATACATTCCTTGACAAAAACATGCTGCAAATCAAACACAATATATATAAAATAATATTCTTGCTCTGTACCAAGTCACAGATCTTCTTCCACATATTCCTTTGCTTCATAAAGATTTGATCTTTTAAACTATGCAATGTCAAAAATAGCAATAAAACTTCAACAACTCTTTGTTCTGCACCTTTGTCTCTTCTTCATCTTAGTTCTTTCTCAATCTAATGAGTTCATCTTTAATGGGTTCAAAGGTAAATCCAACAATATGACCTTAGATGGTCATTCAGAAATTGAAGAAAATGGGATTTTGAAGCTCACAAACGACACAACAAAGGTACTTGGTCATGGATTTTATAAAGATCCAATTTTGTTCAAGAATTCCGGTAAAGTTATCTCCTTTTCTACAGCTTTTGCTTTTGCAATTTTACCTCAGTTTGAACAGTGGTGTGGCCATGGAATGGCTTTTGTTATTTCATCTTCAAAGGATCTAAAAGGGGCTCTGCCTAATCAGTATTTAGGGCTAGGTAGCTCAAGTGATAATGGAAATTCTTCCTATAAATTTCTTGCTGTTGAGTTTGATACAGTAAGAGATCTTGAACTTCTTGATATTAATGACAACCATGTTGGAATAGATTTAAATGGTTTAATCTCAAATGCTTCAGTCAATGCTAGCTATTTTGGTCAAGGCAGTTTGATAAAACAGGGGCTTATTTTAAAGAGTGGGAAGACAATTCAAGCATGGGTTGACTATGATTCTAATACAAATCAATTGAATGTTACTCTTTCATTATTTTCAACGAAGCCCAGATCGTCGATTTTGTCATTGAAAGTAGATCTTTCACCATTCTTTCAAGATTACATGTATGTCGGATTTTCGGCTTCAACTGGTTTGCTTTACAGCTCTCATTATGTATATGGTTGGAGCTTCAAGACTAATGGCATTGCTCAATCATTAGATCTTTCTTCATTGCCGTCGTCTAGCGGTCCCAAGAAAAAAAGTGTAGGCTTTATCATAAGTGCATCAGTACTGTCTGTTGTATTCGTTGTGCTTGCGGTTTTCTTGGTTTTGTACATAGTAAAGAAGATCAAGAACATGGATGTGATTGAAGATTGGGAACGCGATATTGCTCCACATCGATTCTCTTACAATGAGCTAAAGCAAGCTACAAGAGGATTTGATGAAAAAAATCTACTCGGGTATGGTGGATTCGGGCGAGTTTACAGAGGTACATTGGCTAAAACACAAACGCAAGTAGCTGTGAAACAGATAAACAATGGATCTAAACATGGGTTGCGTGATTTTGTATCCGAGATTGCTAGCCTTGGGCGCCTTAGGCATAGAAACTTGGTTCAGTTACTTGGATGGTGTCGAAAGAAAACCGATTTATTGCTTGTTTATGAATTAATGCCTAATGGAAGCTTAGATAAGTACTTATTTGAAGACACAAATATGATATTAACTTGGGAACAAAGGTTTAAGATACTCAAAGGTGTAGCTTCAGGACTACTTTATTTGCATGAAGAATGGGAACAAGCTGTGATACACAGAGACATTAAAGCAGCTAATGTGATGTTAGATATGGAGATAAACGGTAGGCTCGGTGATTTCGGGTTAGCTAAGCTATACGAGCATGGCTCAAACGCAAGCACAACACGAGTCGTGGGCACCTTAGGCTATATAGCACCAGAACTAACAAAAACAGGTAAGCCCACAACATCATCTGATGTGTTTGCCTTTGGTGCATTGCTATTAGAAGTTGTATGTGGAAGAAGACCGGTCGAGCCAAAAGCGTTACCGGAAGAATTGATCTTGGTGGATTGGGTATGGGATAAATGGAAAAAAGGGTCCATTCTTGAGGTCATAGATCCAAAACTTGAAGGTTTATACAACGTGAACGAGGCGATGATGGTTTTCAAAATTGGGCTAATGTGTTCAAGCAATTCACCAGATAAAAGGCCTAGTATGAGGCAAGTAGTGAGATTCTTGGAAGGGGATAGTATTTTGCCTGAGGAAGTGATGGCTCCGGACGAATACGACCGGAGAGATGATCGAAGTGTTGATTTTGGGGACTATATACATTCATATTCAGCATCATCATATGTTGGAAAAACAAGTACATGGTCTTCAGGTGAAAGTGGTTATAGGGATGTTCTTGAACCTCCTAGTACAATGGCTTCACTTTCAATGTCTGGTAAAGGAGAAGGCAGATAAAGTTTAAGGGTAGCCGGAAAAAAATCAGCTCCAACAACATTTTCATGGATATTAGGGATTAATATATACAAGGGCGTCTTTATTTTCTCAAGCGATTCTACGGTATACTACACTATTACATGTAAGACACCACACTGAATCGACCTTTTGAAAGGTCGATTCTTGACTGAAGAATCGACTTTTTGAAGGTCGGTTTTCATGTTCGATTGTTTGAAAGTCAATTCTTGACTATAGAATCGACATTCAAAAGTTGGATTCAGTGTGATGTATATGTAGTGTGGTGAACCGGTAGAATCTGCATGGGTGAAAATAAATGCTCCCTATATCAAACCATAATTAGATGTTGTTGGATAGGGATGAAGATGTTGGAGTTGTGAATGAATATTTTGTATGTAAGGATAGAAGAGACGATGGAATATGAATATATGAATATTGTTTTGAGATGATGATATTGCTTTGGAAAATATCTAAATAAATCGACTGTAAATAGAGATTTATATTATTTTATAATATTGTAGGAACAAATTGATTGCTAGTAATGACCTGAGAAGAAAGAGTTATTATAGAGCTGATATTAATGTGCGGATGGTTGAGATTTGTTCAACTCACGGATACACACCAGTACTAGATGATAGAAGGTAAGTATAGACGATCTCAACCATTCATTTGACATCACCTGTTTTGAGATGATGATATTGCTTTGGAAAATATCTAAATAAATCGACTGTAAATAGAGATTTATATTATTTTATAACTAATGTAGCTGCCACGTGCAAGCGCGGCGATCGCCCATCTGAAAGTATTAATGGTGTATTTTAACTACAACACATTCATCTTTTACAACAAACAAGCAGTTAGCAGTTAACAGTTAACATACATTAATACAACATTGCCATAGGGTTGGTCCTCATTACCATTTGATCAAGTGTTGCCCAAAAAAAAAAAACCACAAAAGCAGCCATGTCAGCCTCATTACAGGTAAATGCCCAGTCTTTGGTCGGGTTTTAAATAAAAACAATGTGGCAGGTAAAAAAAAAAAAAAGAGGGGGTAATTCATATTGGAAAAAAACGATAAGTAACGGTTACAGACAAACCATCTGCTAAAAAAAACAGCTGGCTTTAGTTTTGAAAAATGTTACAGACTAACACTTTTATCAGACACAGAGAGCATAGCATTTTTTTCTTATTAACCATTATTTTCATGTTCATCAAAACAGTTCAGCTTGTACCAACAACAACAATCATAAAATTTGTATATACATTAAGCATATCGAGGAGAGCAAGAACAGTGGAAGCATGACAGAAAACATAAAGCTAGAAGTAAATAATATTAAGGATAATTGAGAAAACAATTTCAATTAGGAAAACAATTACACAGAAACATCAATAAGCATAACAGTTGGTCATGTACAATAAATATATGTATGAGAACACTTACACAAATATACAAATGAGAACACCAACCTTTAACGAACATTGCAGGTTAACCCCACCACACCAATAATAGACATCTACAACATTGAAACCGCTACAAAACAGAGAAACCACAACAGATCTAATATATATTGCTCATAAATATTTTCTGTAAATAAACCCAGTGCATGTTTTAAGGTGAGAAATTGCACGTCAAAATCTTAGCATGTACACCAATATCGCAACAAACGCTAAAAGTTCCAATCTTTTAAAAGATCTTGACAAAACACTTACCACTTGGAATAACTGAACTCATAGGAAAGTAGAGACCATAGAAAACATACTTCCATGTTCAGTAAATCTTATTCCACACCTGACTATGAGAATGAGTACAATAATGGGCAAAGCAGCACCACATAATATTTATTTTGATTCCAGGCTATTTTCATTGCATCGTCCATAAGTGCAAAAATACGGTATGAAAATTATTGACAGTCAAAGGGAAAAGAAATTTCAGATTCAGCAGACCGTTTAAAAAGGGTAAACCAAACAAATACCCTGAATTTGTTCTTTTAGAGGCTCAGATCTATAACATTTACATACTTCAAACTGCATCACCGACTACACTGGTTGCAAACCGAAATGTTTTCCATCTGCCATCTACCATGGCGATTTCTTTCATTCCGGAAATGGAAAAGATTTCCATATGCCTTCCAGTAAGCCGGTTTATGTCAGCCCAGAAACGTATCCTGAGATAAAATTTTATAATCATTATCATCATAGCCTCGTAAATCTTGAAGGAGCGCGTGACCACAAAGAACCCCGGTGCTTTCAAGGCGGCAGGAGATATGGCACAAAAGAACAATAGACGATAGCAAAAGGCTTCTCCTTTATCTTTTTATTTTAATTAATACGGAGGCTATGGAGCAAATCTCCCACTGTAACCTAGGTATGCACCTAGAAAAGAGTGCAAGAGAACAAGAGCGGAGAAGCAGCTAGGCCAGCACATTCCCTCATTTCTTTTATTAGTATTAGAAAGAAAAGAAAAGATATAGGAAGAGCTCTACACCACTTACCTAATCTGACCCAAGTCATATTCTTTTTTTAGACTCGTATTTACAACATTTTCATATTTGAAGATGCCCCACAAACCGCAGCAGTTGCATATTGGATTTTTTTCCAATTGCCATCCATGTTGTCGGTTCACATTTATTACTATTAGAAAGACCTATGCAGTCTTTACCTAAAACGACCTAAGTTTTGTCATTTTGAAGCTCAGATTTACAGCATTTTCATCATTGAAAATGAACCAGCAGCCCCACTGGTTGCATATGGAATTTGGTTCCAATTTCCATCCAGGTTGCTGACTGACATCGTTACAGAGGAACTGAAAATCCTAATACCTGATCTGATTAACCATCTAAAAAGCGTAAGAACCGATGGTTGTATAATCAAACCTACTTTTAATAACTAAAAGCGTAGATCTGAACACCTCAAACTCTATCTACTCAAGATGAGAAGAGATAGAATCCAAAGCTCTATTGTAGTCTCGAAGAAGACTACATAAAACATCTATACTGTAGGTGTTTATCGAGATAAGCACCCGCTAAACATTTTGACAAAGAAACAAGAACCCAGCAGAAGGCTATTGAGGAACCCAACATAAACTGTACATCAATGATATATAATTGACGGAAATCAAAGAACTGATGTATGTAATGATGATGAGTGGCTAACCCTAGTTCAAGGGTATTTTTTTTTGTCATATTAAGACTATCGAGAAAGCTTCCCAGTCTAAGCACTATATAACTAATCAAGCAGCGCACTAAAGAATGCTGAAAGACATGAGCAAAATGGCACATAAGCAAGACACATCATGTCTCATTAGTATCAGCAAGAAAACAAAAGATATCACCTCACTTCTGCGGTCTCAAGGCTCAGATCTATACCATTTTTGTATCCGTCCGCACTTGTTGGAAATTGAAAATTCCTCCGATTGCCATCCAGGTTGCCATCCTACATCAATCCAGAAATGGATTTTCAGACCGGCATCACTGGTTTCAAATGAAAAGTACTCCAATTGCCGTCAAGGTTGCCAACCTACATGAATACTGAACTGGATTTTCGGACTTTTTTTTGTTAAATCCATTATCATCATAGCCTCACTACCATTTACCTAGAAATGAATCAGGTGTGTTGGGTGCTTTTATACGTTGATCCTGAAAGTTGTTTGGGTTACAAACCTGGAAATCAAGGTTATCCGCTCATCATCACTACATTCATCAACCTTTGAAAGCTCAATTTTTTGGGGCTCTTATTTGGTAGGGTGAAGAAATAAAATTTTTAGTAGCATTACACCAAGATAATTTAATGTCACCTGTAAGTACCAACACATACATTATACATTAGCGTGCGTAAACAAATTATGATGAACACATAAACACTAACATACCAACACATAAGTTCCGGGAATATGAAAGGCAACATCAACTCACCATAGCCACACCCTTTCATGACTACCCCCCAAAAGTATATATATTGTCCAACAACGTAAAATTATCTTCTAAGTTCCCTAAAAAAATATCTTCTAAGAACCATAGACGACTTTTTCCCAAACCGCAACAAACTAAAACCCTAAACACATAACAAGAGCACACCACCTATGCCGAAAGCATGTTCATTTTCCATTCATTTTAGAGCACATAACTTGAATTAGAGCCCCAGTCAAAAAAGAAATCTGCTATAGCAATTGTTGCACGCCCTCTACATTTTCCTCTAATGGGGACTACTGATGCAAATCCACCTTTGAATCTAAACCGTAAAAAAAAGATCACTCACTATAAGCAACCACATCAATATATCTCCAACCAAGAAAGCATATCAAACAAACAGTGAAGAAGGCACTACTATGCTTCAAAGCCTAAAGGCACGGTTTTGGACCTTGTCTAGCAAACATAAACACAACGTATGTCATATGCAAAATACCAAATAAAGCAAAAGAACAACTTTATTTTCAAAGCCATGCGAGCCTTTATTTTAAAAGCAAACAGAGGCCTTTTTTAAAAAATTAAAATCAACCCACCCAAACCATCTACCTCACAAACCCAAAGCATTTATAACAACATTGCAGCATAGAAGAAGAAGCAATTTCAGTCACAAATACATTTATTTGTGATGCAACAACGACGAAATCCAAAAACCAGCAAGCCACAGAACATGGGAAATTGAATTCCTTAAGCTCGAAGCACCGAGCATTTATTTCTGATGCAGCAACCAGGCAAAAAAAAAAAGGAAAAAAAACACCACAGAACAGCAGAAATCGGATTCTTAAGCATGCACACACGAAACCAAGACACCAGAGCAAAATATCTAATAACCGTGTGTACAGGAAGAAAAAAGAAAGAAGAGGAGCCCCAAAAAATGTGAAAACAAATACCTTTTCAGTATGGTATGTGGAAGAGAGGCGAAATAGTGTCCATATAACAAACGTATTCCTTCAAATGTATAGCAGCTATGGCTAGGTAAGACATCCAATAAAACATATGAACAGTCGAAGATGAGAAGATACCGAGCTAAAAGATGAATTGCAGCCTCCAAAAAGAGCAGCTAAACCATCGGACTTCCCTGAAATGGCAGATCTTTTGTTGTTTGATGCTGATAGAACATCATCGGTCTCAGAAATAGCTTCATAGACCTGTAATTTGTCTTCTTCATTAACATAGACACATCCACCTTCACGGATACACATGAGAAACAAGGCATCTTCGGTGTTGCAGAGATTCCTCTTTCAAAAAGCTATTTCCGGCGAGAAAGACAGAACCGAAACCGATTTAGTTTCTTCAAACAGAGAGAGGGGCATGGAAGTGGAAAGAGAGCAGTAAAAGGACGGTGGGTGGAGTAGGTTGAGACTTTTCAGTAAAGGGGGGGAGGAGAAGGATGGTGGGTGGAGTAATTGAGGAGTGGGGTAGTTTCCTAGAAAATACATATATCACTCCCCCCTTGTTTCTTTATTAAGTAAGTATTAGGAAAAAAGAAAAAAGAAAAAAAATCCACGTGTCGGCCTAATAGCAAGTGCCCCTTGGCTTTGTATTAAATATTAGGATATTGTAGGAATACAAATTGATTGGTAGTAATGACCTGAGAAGAATGAGTTATTATAGAGCTGATATTAATGTGCGGATGGTTGAGATTTGTTCAACTCATGACTACACACCAGTACTAGATGATAGAAGGTAAGTATAGACGATCTCAACCATTCATTTGACATCACCTATTAATATAATATGTGTTGTAATAACTTTATCCCCCGGATATGGCCTAGTGGTGAGGAGCTGAGGTGTTGTAATGACAGTCTGGACCCTAAGCTGGAGGTCAGAGGTTCGATTCCCGTAAAAGGGGTTGATTTCCGATGGCTAAAACTTCAGTGATGGGGAACTAAGACAGCCCTTGACTCTAAGCTCTAAGCTCCTGATTAACCTCTCCTCGCATTCCTGTGGGATCGGGGGCGAGGGGGCCCTCACGGTTAGGGTTTAACCGTTTTTTTGTTGTATAAAAACTTTTCTCCAATGAGTTTAATACCGGTCGGTAGGGCTGAGCTTGGATTGATTTGGATGAGTTTGGGTTGGTTTCGAAAGACTCGGGTCGGTTTGGGGCGTCATAATTCGTTCTCAAACTAAACCAAAACGAAGTGAAATGGTTTGGTTCAAATTAGTTTCAGTTTGGATTGAGTTAGTTTCGGTTTAACAAGCCGAATATTTAAATAAAAAAACATGATATAACCAACATTTTTTACATAAACTCTAAATAGCTACATATAAACTAAAATAAATTACAAACCAAAATGATATAAAAAATTTATTAAAACAACTAACAAGTAACAACACATTACAATATAATTCAGCTGCAATCAATCCTCAATTGTTGCATACTAACATACATGCATTTACTGATTTACATATTTACATCAAAAAAGCAAAAGACTGAACTAAACTCTACTATTGGGCTAATTGAGCCGAGAGTCTGAGATTGTTATATAATGGGTTATATTGAAAAAATATTAGGTTGTATTGGGTCAGTTGGGTAATGAATGTAACATATATAATTAATGTATAATTTTTTTTGTTTGGTTAAGATTGAATTGGATTGGGTATAATTAAAAATATTCGAAAACAACCCAATGCAATTCGGTTTGGTTCTAAGCAAACCAATTTATTTGGTTTGTTATTGGTTTGGTTAATTGGATTGGATTGGATCGGTTTACGGTTTGGATTGGTTTACTGGTTATTTTGTTCAGCCCTACCGGCCGGATCCCAAAAAAAAAATTTAATGCACTCACAATAGATTAAAAAAACGGTGCTCTCCTCGTTTTATTAATTCTCCTTTTAAATATGATTTAGTTTACAAATAACTGTCAATTTATAATACCAAAATGACAATTCTCAAAATCGTCGTTAAAGAAATTGTTGAATAGGTGTCTGACGATACAGGGTTTCACTCCCTCCACGTGTCATCTATCGGTTGGTCATCACCCTATAAAGTAACACCAGTGTATTCATGTCGACGCCCAGGCTAGAGGCCAAAGCCATCTCATAAACGCCAGGCTACGACGATCGACTATCGACTACCGAAAGCGGTGTAGGGCGTCCGATCGCACCCATTTAGCAATGAAGGACGGTGAGTCCCGAGTCGATCACCGCAGTCGGTATATCGATATCGAGGACAGAGTCCGCATCAGCTTACCAAGCCCATTAATAGCGATACCTTGGGCAAGGGTCAAGGCCCATTTAAGGGTAAAGGTGACAATAACATAAGCCGGCTTAACCTTAGGGTTTAGGCAAGTATTGTCATTATAAATACCCCATTCCAGAAACTACGTAAGGCTTGATTCCTGGAATATAACAGGATACGTAGGCAATCTAAGATATGATCTTAGACTCAGCCGCAATACTAAAATCCACCACCACGTTCTTTTAGGCATTAGGGTTCTTGAGTGTTCTTCATTAGATTCAAATTAGGGCCCATATTATTGAGGTGACATAATTTGTCATCGTCATTGGCGCTAGAAGGAGGGCCTTCTATTGATCGGATACACAAGAACACGATGCCTCCCAGAAAAACTGCATCCAAAGCTGCCGATCAAGGCTCCCACATCAACAAGCCGTCCGATCCCGACACGCAAGGGGAGAAAGATCCAGTCTTGGATCTCGTTCAGCAAGATCCTCAGCAAAAGCAGGGAAGGAAAGATCCAGTCTTGGATCCTATCCAGGAAAATCCCCAGCACGAAAAGCAAGGACTTGCTCCAGAATATCGAGCGCTTATAGATCAGTTAGCAGGGGGGAAAACTTGGAAGCAATGTCTCCAATTATTGCGGAGGCGGTTACAGCACAAAGGCAAGCGGCCGCCGCCCAGAAAGACGTCGCGGCGGAGGACGGTCGGAAAGATGCGATGAATAAACCTAAACAGACTCCTGGAGACGAAGTCAGTGCGTCCTCTAGCTCAGTGGAGAGGAAGAGGCGTGAGATCCATCAAAAACACCAGAAAATGGATGATGATAGCGTCAGGGAGGAGTTGAATGTTATTCTGGGAAAGAACCAGGTCTCGTTATGGTTAGAGTCTCCCTTCACTAAGGAGATCGAGAGCTTTCCTAAACCCAAGGTTTTAAGATACGAAGATAGAGCCGTCACGATGGTACCACCGACCCAGAGGACCATCTCCATAGGTATCTATCTCAGATGAGATTGGATGGAGCACCCGACGCGATGCGATGTCGGGCGTTTGAGACGCTACTCGTAGGTCGAGCAAGAGAATGGTTCACGAAGCTAAGACCAGGGTCGATCTCCGCCACGCCATGCTCGCCGCAAATTCCGAGATGCGTTTATAGTGAATAAGAAGTTTCATCTAAGTGCCACGCACCTCATGAACGTGAGGCAGCAAAAGGACGAAACAGTGATGGAGTATTTGAGGATGTTTAATCTCGAGGCCATGCAGGTCAAGGATGCAGATGACCGACTTCTGATCACTTCGTTCGTGGGGGGGCTGCGTAATACAAAGTTATACGTGAAGTTGTGCGAGACGCCCCCACATGATGGGCGAATGTGTTAATGTGGTACATCGATTCATCAAGGGAGAGGCGGGTGTGAAGGCACACCCAATCCGGACCTGATGGATTCCAAAAGGACAACCGAGGTCGAACCGGAGCCAATCCAAGAGACATGACATCGATGAAGAAGCCGTCTGTGCGGGACCGTATCGAAACACGCCTCTCGCACCGTGGGGGCAGAAGGGACCCACGCGTGATAAAGATTTTATTCCACTCAATCGATCTCGAGCCGAGGTGTTATCGATCATGCTTTCAAAAAAACCGCAAGAAACCGCCACCATTGAAGAAACCTCGAGAAAAGAGGAATGCAAGTAAGTACTGCGATTTTCATGAAGATATCGGTCATACGACAGAGGACTGTATCGACTTGAAAAAAGATATCGACGTTTGCATCCACGAAGGAAAGCTAGACGAAGTTGTTGATGGATCTCGGTATGATGGGCCCGGGCGCGCGGGAGAATATAAAAGAAAGAACTCTGATCAAGATAGGAATCGAGGCCGAGACGCCCAAAGACGAAGAGATCGATCACCTCAGAGGAACCGATCTCCAGGTCGGGATGGAAACAACAGAGATAACTTCGGTCGAGATAGGTATGAAGATAATCGACCAGTGAACTACGTCAATACGATCTTCGGTCCTGGGGAAAGTGATAAAGACCAGGCCTGTGAAGAGCCAGCTAGTAGCTCGAGAGAGCGCAAGCAGCTCAGATTCACGACAGAAGTCGGGTACGGCCCTCGCGATGATATCCCAAAGTCTAGGAGTCACAGCGAAGGGTTAGTTATCGAAGCCGTGATCAGCCGAGCCCGGGTATCGAGAGTCTGTATCGATAACGGGAGTGCAGTGAATATTATCTATTACTCGGCGTTTCAAGCAATGAAGTTGAAAGAGAAAGACTTAGCTCCCATAGCATCTCCTCTGTTTGGATTCACCGGGCAAGCAGTCCATCCCATGAGATCGATAAAGCTACTCACGACAGTAGGAGATGGAGAGAAAGGAAGGACTCTCGAGTTGAGTTATGTGGTGGTCAAAGCTCCATCCGCGTATAACGTTATTCTGGGGCGACCTGCGCTTTTCGACTTGCGGGCAATTATCTCAACGTTCCATAATAGCATGAAGTTTCCAACTAGGAACGGTTCCCACGAAGTGAAAGGTGATGTTGAAGTCGCTCGGAGTTGTAACTCGGTCGTCATGAATGGGAAGATGGCGGTTCAACAAGTCTTAGTCGAGGAACTGATTCCAGAGGAAGAGGATGAGAAGAATTGGGTCTCTAGTGATGCAGTTGAAAACTTCCGACTCTGGGAGGGAGAGGACGAACAATGTGTGCAAGTCGGGATTTGGATCCCAGAGAAGGAAAAACAGCTACTGATTGAATTATTAGTCGAGTTCAGGGACATCTTCTCCTGGAAAGCCACTGACATACCGGGGTTGTCTACCGACATTGCGGTTCATAGGCTCGAAATTGACCAGGCTAAGAAGCCAGTCAAGCAGAAGAAGAGAAATTTTGCGTCGGATCGACTTGAGGCCATCGAGTTGGAAGTCGGCAAGCTACTAGCAGCCAAGATAGTGAAAGAGGTATTTTATCCAGAATGGCTAGCTAATCCGGTATTAGTCAAGAAGCCCGATGGCAGTTGGCGCATGTGCGTGGACTTCACGGACTTGAACAAAGCATGCCCGAAAGACTCATATCCGCTGCCTAAAATTGACAGGTTAGTAGACTCGACTATCGACTTTGAAGTTTTTGGTTTTTTAGACGCTTATAAAGGATACCATCAAATTCTGATGGACCCTCGAGACGCGGAGAAAACAGCATTTATCACAGAATTTGGAACCTTCTGCTATGTGACCATGCCATTCGGATTAAAGAATGCTAGGGCAACATACCAGAGGGCAGTCAATAAGATCTTTGCAAAGCAAATTGGTAGATGCATGGAGGTTTATGTAGATGACCTGCTTATCAAGAGTCGGTCTATGAGTCGATGCCAGGTCGATGCTCGAGAGGTTTTTGAAGTGTTGAGGAGACGCGAGATGAGGTTGAACCCGAAGAAATGTACTTTTAGAGTCAGGTCGGGTAAGTTCTTGGGCTATATGATTTCGAAGGACGGGATTCGAGCGAACCCGGACAAAATTGACACGTTGAAGAATATGCCCGCACCTCGAAATATAAAGGAAGTTCAAAGACTCACCGGTCGAATGGCCGCTCTCAACAGATTCCTATCGAGATCCGCTCAGCGTGCACTACCATTCTTCAAGATACTTCGCAAGGCCAGTCCTTTCCATTGGGATGATACCTGTCAGACAGCCTTTGAAGAATTGAAAGCATATTTATCAGAGCTACCTACGCTCACTTCCCTTCGAGAAGGGGAAAAATTGTTGGTTTATCTGTCAGTGTGCGATGAGGCAGTGAGTGCGGTCCTGGTTCGAGAAGGGGTGCATGGCCAAGTGCCAATCTACTTAGTCAGCAAGGCATTACATGGCCCCGAGGTCCGGTACTCACCAGCTGAGATGTTAGCATTAAGTTTAGTTCACGCCTCGAGAAAGTTGAGGCCGTATTTTCAAGCTCATGATAACCGGATTGAAGCTTGCTCTAAAGCTGGGTGTCGAGGATTTATTGGTGTATAGCGACTCACAACTGGTAGTGAACCATGTGAAAGGGGAGTATGAGGCTAAGGAAGAAACAATGAAGAATTACTTAGTAGTTGTCCAAGGTCTCATACCTAAGTTCAAGATAGTTCAATTCGAACAGATTCCTCGAAGTCAGAACAAAAGGGCCGATGCCCTCTCAAAGCTTGCATCGAACTTCATGTCGAATAAGAAGGTTCTAGTCGAGTTATTGACCGATAGGAGTTACATCGAGACGGAGGCCCAGCCGATTACTCAGCAGGCCACGTGGATGGACTCGATCGCTCTTTACCTCAAAGACGGAATTCTACCATCGGACAAGATACAAGCCAGAAAAATTCGACTCCAATCGGCTCGATATGCGTTCTTCGACGACATCCTCTATCGAAAATCTTTTGTGAGTCCATGGTTAAGATGTGTTTCTGAAACTGAAGGCGAGTATCTCTTAGAAGAAATTCATAGAGGAGCCTGTGGGAATCACTGTGGAGCCAGAATGTTAGCTCGAAAGTGCAAGTTAGCTGGGTATTTTTGGCCATCGATGCAACGGGATGCGAATAATCTTGTCCAAAAATGCAATTCTTGTCAGATTCATGATAATATTTCTCACCAACAAGCACAGGACATGAATGTCATCTCGTCAGCATGGCCTTTCGATCAGTGGGGAGTCGACATTGTCGGACCTCTACCCCGAGCCCCGGGAAATCTCAAGTTTGTGGTTGTCGCAGTTGACTATTTTACGAAATGGGTAGAGGCTAAAGCCTTGCCCGACATCCGAGCTGCAACCATCAAAAAATTCTTGTGGGTCGACATTCTATGCAGGTACGGAATTCGAAGGCTCGATCTCGGATAACGGTACTCGATTCGAAGACCGAAAAGTTAGAGAATGGTGCGGCCGAGTATCACATCGACCAACCGATTCACCTCGATGGCACACCCACAGCAAACGGTCAAGTTGAGCAAACTAATCGACGAGATCAAGTTGGGGTTAAAGAAGAGACTAGAGGCGAAGGTCGAGATTGGGCAATGCAACTTCCGAGCATCCTATGGTCGTATAGATGTGCTCCTAATTCATCGGCGGAGAAACTCCTTTCTCTTTGGTATATGGATGCGGCGCGTGATTCCCGCCGAGATCGGTGTTCCTCTCCTCGAGTTACGGCCTACAACGTTGAGACAAATGACCCCGAACTCCGACGAAGGGACAACGTGTCGAAGAGCGAAGAGAGATAGCCTCGGCCCGAGAATGGCAAGGTATAAGCGAGAGAATTTCTCAAGATTACTACAACTCGAGGGTCGACATAGATACTTCAAAGTCGAGATCTAGTTCTGAGAAAGAACGAAGCAAGTCGACAGGAAGCAGTCGGAAAGTTGGCACTGAATTGGGAAGGCCCATATCAGATCTTGAAGGTTCACCCCAAAGGGTCTTATCAACTTGGTCGAGCGGATGGAACCACGGTCCCTCGACATTGGCACGCCAACAATCTGCGGAAATATTATGTTTGAGATAAGCTTTGATGAACTTATTTACTTTTCAGTTTTTAAATCTTGTAATAAGTCCATGGGACAATTTTATGAGTATTCTAATAAGCTGGTGTTTTCTCGAGATGTTTTTCTGTGTTTGTTGAGATTATAGCCAATACAAGTCCAATGTGATAAAAAAATGTTAAGGCAAAACAGTTGTCGACGAGAAGAGAAGTCCGCAGGTCGGACATCTCGATGAAGCCAAAAGCAAAGTTAGCCTAATTGGCAACAAATGCAAAGGCTCAAAGACGGTTCGCAGGGTCGGGCCACAGGTCCAAGCTAAAATCCGAACGGGCCTAAGTGGCGAACGAGGATAAAGCAAAGGACGGTTCGCAGGGTCGGGCCAAATGTCCCAGTCGAAAGCCGAATGAGCCTAAGAGGCGAAAAAGGTCTGGACAAAGGACGGTTCGCATAGTCGGGCCACCTGTCCCAGTCGATGGTCGAAAGAGCCTAAGTGGCGAAAAAGACCAAAACCAGGGACAGTTCACATTAAAGCGCTCAGCCTAAGGTCGAATAAGTCCATGAGACAAAAAGGCCAAGACAAGCGGGTCGATCTCAAGTGCATTAAGAAC
The DNA here is from genome assembly GCA_026214975.1 of Gentiana macrophylla. NCBI lineage: Eukaryota > Viridiplantae > Streptophyta > Magnoliopsida > Gentianales > Gentianaceae > Gentiana > Gentiana macrophylla. The sequence continues at coordinate 24,846 of JAOBSW010000993.1, read as the reverse complement.
CAAAGGTTCATAATACACTTGGGGGACAACACAACGTCAATAAAGCGAGCAGTAAATAAAACAAATATCGAGTATCGAGCAGAGCCAAAGGCTCAGCAAGAAAACTACAACATATTGAGAAGTCGAACAAAGCAACAAGAAAAGAAAAACCAAATTTCAAAAGCAAGTGAAATTCAAAATGAAGTTATTACAAAACATGGCCAGGTCGAAAAGACCAGCCAAAGTTAAAATAAATGTTGTTACAATATCCAAGTTCAGAGTAAGAAATCGACAAAAGATCTAAAAAAGACAATAATCAAGGGTTGGTTTCAGGAAGTCGGCTCAGGATTGGCGGAGCTCGGATCGACAAATGACCGGATCGGCAGAATTGGGGCGGAAGTAGAAGGAGCATATTTAATAGCCAGAGACTCTCCCCGTTGAAACTCGTCAATGTATTGATCATATATCTTCTCCGAGTCAGGGTTGTAAAACATTGGTGTCTCGAGAGTCGACATGTCGAAGTCATGAATGACCGCCCTTACTTGATCCACGGCCAGAGTGTATCCGCCCATCATCGAGGCACGCATGATCACTTCCAGGTCGTCTTCAAGGTTGCTCGACTTACGATACTCCATGATCGCATCGGTTGAAACAGTCTCGAGATGCGCGCGCGCTTGATCCAATTCGACTCGAAGCGCATCTCGGTCTGTCGAGCTTTAGCCCGTCCTCCAGGGAAGCCTTATGCCATGCCTGTACCTTCTCAAATTCATGGGTCACCTTGAGCGGCTCCTACCTGGTCGTTCCTCTCCGGCCACCGTTGATCCAACTCTTCTCGGCAGCCATCGACTTGTCTGCGCAGCTTTGGCCAACTCCGTCTCAGCAATCGTTAGTTTTTCCTGCAACTTTTGACACTCGGCAACCGACTCTGTCTTCAGTGTCTCATATTGAGTATCCATGGCGGAGATAGCGGCGTTCTTTAGAATAAGCTCCCACGCCAACTTGCCGTTCTCTCTACGCAAGTCGTCCGCCGACTCACTCAACTTGGCCAGCCGTCGAGCAGCCTCTCGACTGAGATAGTTACTCTGTAAAAGACAAAGAAGGGTCAGAAAATAAACAAGGCATGCGTGTCGAGAAAAAGTAGCAGTTTAAGGATGGAACTGTAATCGACTTACGAGACGATTCGACTTCCGGACCGCCATAGCCAAAGCTTTATCCTCCAAGGTGCCGCACAATCTTCAAGAGTCCGATTCATGTCGACGTCAAGCTCGATAGGAGCCTCGATCGCTTTGGCCCTTTTCGATCGACGATGTCGCTCCCTGCACCAACTCGGCGTGATCGGCCTCTTCTTGGACCGAGGTACCTCTGTCTCGGCGTGAAGTTCTCAGAATCGGTCCGACTCGACTAGCACCTCCTCGTCCTCATCACGCAGAGAACCAAAGCGGATTGTTAAACCACCGCCAGCGGAGATAGCTCGGTAGATCCAGTTGGTGCCGATTCGATTGCGGCGAGGGTGGGTTCGAGCTCGATGGCACCCTTTTCGGGAAGAAGAAGGCACCTAGCTTCAGCCACGGCCAATTCGAGGGTAGCCCGACCCCGGTAGGTGGAGCGACCACGACGGCCGACCCAGGAATGCGTGTGGGATTGGTGACTTTGTGAACCTCGCCACCGCAAAGAAACGAAGGAAAAGGTTAGTTTTATCGACCAATGACAAATCGTCAAACTCGACAAACAACGAAAGTAAACAAACAAGAAAGTTTCCTACGGTTCTCGTGATCTGGGACGCGAAGGCCCACATATGGCATTGGCCCAGCTTCCTCCAAGTGGGCCGGGTGATACAGAGACTCAGTCTCGAGTACACACCTCGAAGCTATGTCCACCCAGAGTCGAGCTTCACGAGGAACCGGTCCTTCCCAAGCTTGTCTTGTCTCCGTCTCTCGACCTCCATTGCCTTATGTAGGGGTTATCCAGGCCATGACGGAGAAAGAAAAATCGAGGCTTCCACTCCCCATGAGAAGAAGGCCCCTTAGTTATGAACTCATGTCGGTTCGCTCTTCTCTGAAAGGAATACCATAACTTGTCGGGCGTAGCAGCAATCTTGTAGTAATATCGAAACAAGGGCACTGAGAAGCAGACCTGAGCCACTCGACATGCTATTAGGAACCCCATCAGAGTCCTGACGCCATTCGGGGCTATCTGGGAAATACTGACCTCATAATGTTTGAGGATCGCGAGAACGGCAGGACAGAGTGGGAACCTTAACCCACTCGCAAGTTGACTCGTAGACGACAGACAAAATCCTCTCGGGGCTCACAAAGAAAAGCGGTGCGAGACCAGACGGGAGTCGAGGTTCGAGTGGGGGATTGATATTATATTTTTGGCAGAGTCTTGTGATCTCCTCAGAAGAAAGCGTGCTAAGGCACCCTTTTGCACCTTTTCCATCCATCCTAGTCACCAATTTCTTAGGTTGGTGGGGAACAGGAGGAGAGGAAACAGTGGGTTCGCCGGAGTCTTGCCGGAGAAGGGAATCAAAAACGACAGGTGGCGGAGAATGACTGTGAATGGGCGTTTCACTACCCCTGTTGGATTCTGTTGCGCTACTACTACAGGACATGGATAAATTCAAACAAAAGAAGAAGATGAACAACACTGAGAAAAAGAAAAGAGTCTTACTTGGTGTTTGAAATTTGGAGATTGAGATGAAGGAAATAGCAAACAGGTTTTGCAGCAGCTTCTATCTTCTCTCCCTTTATATATGCTAGTGAAGAATTTGCAAATGAGTTGAAGAGACGTGGGTGATGGGGGTTATAACCCCTGGAAATCGCGATAATCAAGGCAGTGTCGCGTCTTTTGTGGGATTCAAAGCGTTTCGTATGCTAGATATCGTTCCACGTGGCTATAAGGCAGTTAGGGTTGTGAAAAGGCGGGCTTTCTCCCGCCTAAAGGAAAACCCAACTCGATGACGATTCAAGTGACAGACTCGACCTCGGACAACGGAAGTCGTCTCTCTCAAGTCTGGGGGGCTTATGACGATACAGGGTTTCACTCCCTCCACGTGTCATCTATCGGTTGGTCATCACCCTATAAAGTAACACAAGTGTATTCATGTCGACGCCCAGGCTAGAGGCCAAAGCCATCTCATAAACGCCAGGCTACGACGATCGACTATCGACTACCGAGCAGTGTAGGACGTCCAGTCTGCACCATTTAGCAATGAAGGACAGTGAGTCCCAGAGTCGATCACCGCAGGTCGGTATATCGATATCGAGGACAGAGTCCGCATCAGCTTACCAAGCCCATTAATAGCGATAGCTTGGGCAAGGGTCAAGGCCCATTTAAGGGTAAAGGTGACAATAACATAAGCCGACTTAACCTTAGGGTTTAGGCAAGTATTGTCATTATAAATACCCCATTCCAGGAACTACGTAAGGCTTGATTCCTGGAATAACAGGATACGTAGGCAATCTAAGATACGATCTTAGACTCAGCCGCAATACTAAAATCCACCACCACGTTCTTTTAGGCATTAGGGTTCTTGAGTGTTCTTCATTAGATTCAAATTAGGGCCCATATTATTGAGGTGACATAATTTGTCATCGTCAGTATCCTAAACCTAACCGGGTTGGACCGGATCCGACCAGGTTGGGTCGTTTACAGTCTATTTTAGTTCATGTAATAACTTTATTATGATTAATAAAATTACTTTTGTTATTATATATTGTTTATCTTCATGTTATTGGTTGTATATATATAGTAATGTCCCTAGTGTCAAACTGTGATAGAGAAACCATGATAGTGATTATGGTTGATGAGATCTCTAATCACTTTAACAAGTTTGATACCTAAATGTCTTTAGTCGTATGTACTGTCAAATGGGACACTGATAGTATGATTAGACTAGCACGTATTGGATGTCTTCTATTTTATTAAAGATAGGGATAGATCTCGTCTATCGAAGCGTAGAGACACTTGGACTGTACGTGGACGTGTATTGGAGAATGCGTACGTAGACTGACCCACTTACATTAAGTGTCACACTATGTGGCGGTTGTGTAATTATCCTTAAGACCGGAGTCTTCATGGCATCACGGTGTGGATTGTCATGATTTGACACTATTTAGATTTCCCCTGTCCACGGGGCGATCATGCGGTAGTGATTGGGTGTGATTTGAAGCATACGGAGTTTACATGTTTGGTTGTCCGGGAATCGCGTATCCTATGATTGGGATTGAATATCCGAAATGACATTCTTATAAGGAATGTCTAGCTCTCGAGAATCTTTGCAAAGTGGGAGTAAATGTGTTATTCCGAGAGAGCATGATATCCAGATTATAAGATACGATCGTTAATGTATTGACACTCGAGATACGATCGTATGGATATTATTACAGCGGTAGGATTGTAAGTTACACGGTAACTGTTTCACATGAAAGGTAGTAGTCATTGCTTTTGACTCTTCCGATGATTGGGGGTCACGGTGTGTTGCTAGACGCTATCCCGTGATCGTTAGGCATGAAAGACATTTTCGTAATTTGCACTTTGTGTCTACGGCCAACATATTCGGAAGCCTATCGGGTCACACACATATGAACATCAAGTCGGATTAAAATGCGGTTATAGTTGATAACCAAATAATGAAAGTTTATCTCTCGACTATAAAAGTTATAGTGATAAATTAATATGGTGGCATTTATTTATTATGAATAAATAAAATACAAGATATTAATTATATGAATTAAAGAATATTCCGGATGCCAATTATAGGCAATATGGGGCCCCACATCTAGGTGTATAAGATACACTTGGATTGTGCACTTTAATTAATAAAATTATCATAATATTAATATTTGATATTAATTGATTTTGGAAAAATAGATTTATGGTAATAAGATAAATATAATAAATAAGGAATATTTAGATTTTATTTAATATGAGATATTATAATAAAAGAGATAAATTAATTATTGTGATTTTTCTTATTTTACTAGTAATAGGTTTTCTTCCTCTCCACTCCATTAGTGGTGCCCCACTCACTATAAATAAAAGGTGGGTGTCAAGATCTTTGGTACATCACAATTCTAAGAGCTAATAGTTTTTGTGTAAAATAGAGGGCTTCCAATAGAGAGTTAGAGAGAAGAAAAAAGGCCTGTCTAGCAGCCGGATATCGATAGAGGCCGAACGCGTGGACGACTTGCGCACTGTACTACTCTCCGTTGACGGTCAAAGTGACGATCTTATAGATCATCCAAGGTATATTCCGTCAAACTACTTAACGTGTTTATTGCATTAAACGAAGACGATCTAGAAAAAATGAAATCAAATTTTAAATTCTGCTGCGTTAAACTAGTGATTTCCTAACAGAAATCAGGTTATGAATCGGGTCCACATTATGTTTATTTATTGTACATCATTAGTTACATGTAATGATTGTATACATATGTTACAAGTTCCTTTCTTTATCCATATCTTAAATACTTGGGATGATTTACGTCATTTGGGCTACCATATGGTAATTTTTCATTGTAGAGAAAAATGGAGATGGAGCATTGAGAAGTGTATAATAAAAGTATAATGTTACTTTGTTTCAACTTATATTCTTTGCCTTCATATTTTGGTTTGATATGTTGGTTTCACACTAATAGATTTATAACACGTTATCAGCACGAGTTGCATTGAATTGATTTTGATTTCGGAGGAAAAGAAGATAAACTACAGATTTTGAAAGGTTTGAACAAAATTTTGGCTACATAAATTGTGCGGGATCCGTTGATGGGCGGAAGGAGGTGTTGTTGTGCCACACAATGATCAGGGAAGTGTTTCTATGATTTTAATTTTTGAGACGTAATATTGTTTTGATTTCATGTTTAAGTTGTTAGATTTATCATCTTTCTGGTTATGTAAGAATAAATTTTCATGTTTATTGATTTAGACACAGTTTTTTGAATTTTATACCTCGAATCAAAAGAAAATAAAGAAATCTGAAACAAGTGTCTTCTTTCTGTTGCATTGTATCCATTTGTTGTTGTATTCTGAAGGAATAGTTCCTTGGCAAGTATGATGTAAGTGTTCATGCATTTAAAGGATGTCTCGTAAGTAAGTTTCTCCACTATATTTTCAATACTATGTAATTTTTATTATATATTTAATTCAAAAGTCCATTCTGTAATTTTCGTATTTATATTCATATCAGAAAACTACACAATGATTCCAAACCAATATAACCACTAAGATAGAAGTAAGGAAGGTGTCATATATATCTCTTTCAATTCACTATTTAGCACTAAATTCCGGTGTATGTGATCATGGTATAAGTAAGAAAATGTATAGTCTAATGCATAATTTTGGTATAATGCATAATTTTGGCAAATGACATGTAAGAAAATTTAATAGGCCTAGTAACAATTTATTTATTTTTTATGAAAAGTTTTAGATTGGATTGTATGATTAAATGTTACTATCCATATTCTAACACAATTTCAAACGTTTACTAAGAGTTGTTTTTCACAGTTGATCATCATATGCTAATTCCCTCTTATACGATATTGAGATTTTCATGACAAGATGCTTTGTTGGTGACAAGTACCATCAAATGAAGTACATAAAGGAACCCAAAACTTGTCAAATGTGTTGCTCTAGGGTATATTGTTTTGGAGATATTTGATCTGTCTTTTCGATGCTACTTATGTGGTAAAGTGTTGAAATAAGTTTTTATTTATTTATTATATCTTTCAATTCATTATAAATTTTATGTATGATTATACAATAAGTATTTTGATACTAGTGTCATTGATAATATAAATAAAAAGATGATGATATCAATCGAGAGAAAATTGATATGATCATATTAAGATGGTCAATATTTTGAAAATACATATATATGGACATGAAGTGCAAGAATAGCCTTTGAATAGCATATAGTGAATATAAAATTCACGTAACTAAAAGCAGTGTCGTATCCAGAAATATTTTTTAGGGGTGTCCGTAATTTTTTTTCTAAGTAAAATAATTTTTTCATGGAGTTCAAAATATTTTTCTATGGGTAAAATATAGAGCTTTTATTTTTTTTTAACGGGGTCCGTGGACCCCATTGTGTTACACATACCTACGCCTCTGAGTGAAACATGAGATTGATTAAAGATGATAACAACATTTGTATTATCGAGAGTGCGACAACGCACGTTATACTGTGAATTAAAAAGAATTTCTCAACATAGAAAAATGGGAGAAGCAAATGATAATCTATGTAAGAGTTATTTTTATATAAGGCTTCAAAAGAGACATTGAAACAAAATTGTACGAAATAAAGCTCTATGCTCTCCCAGGTCTCAATTTTTTTGAATTCTATTTAGATATGTGTAAAAATGACTATCATATCGAGATATACAATAAGGAGTATTTACTCATGAAAAATATTTTTTTTCTCGATATTTGAACAATATATTTGAAAATGATGACATATGTGCATTCCTAGAAGAGAATGTGATCAATATAATATGCATGAGTAATGCAATGATGTATGTACTATATTACATAAGATGCATCATATTATACAATTTCATTTCGTGAAACGAATACGATCAAATATAATTATATAAGATGCATCATGCTATACAAGTACATTATGTCAAGTGAATGTCATCAAATTGAAATTTTAAGATGTATCATTCCGTTTAGTGAAGTAAGCGTGGAAATATATTATTCTTTTGGAGATATCAATTACCGTGGTCATAACAAAACGAGACTACGGATGAAACAATATTGAAATGTCAAACTCCGAAAGAGATTATTCATATTCCCCCGCTTGAAATATATTCCTGAAGTCCATTGATACCCGCATAAGAGGATATCACATTGAAATGTAGAATGCGTCCTGGGTTATTGCAAATATTTTGGATATTAATTGTGATAAAAATATTTTCTAAGATTCGCGGGTGGAAAATGATTGCAAATAAATCATATCTTGTGACAAACATTATAATATAAATGAACTTGAAAATCATATCTGAATAGTCGTGATTGAATCACGTAATACACACGGTGTTGATAAAATTTACCAGGTGAATTAAGAACTCAAAAAGAGTTATCGATTATAAATATTCTGGTAATATAAAAATTATGAAAGACATGTCATAAAATAGCTATATAGCATATCAATATATAAGACACAATAAGAATTGTCAATTTGATGTGGGGGAGAAAATGAAAATGAATTTCATTGATTATATTATTTTATCAAAACCCCCAAAAAATGTCAAAAATAGAATCTGACATGTCATAGTGCTATGTTGATATTTATTCTAAATACATGAATCCTATGATATATATTGTTTCCAAAAATATATAAATCTCATAGATATGAGATAGTTAAATAAATTTTATAATCGTTGGAAACAATACTCAAATAGCACTTGATCATGAGGCTGATATAGCAAAAACTATTGTGTTTTCAAATGATACCCATATAAGAGGATACCACATTGAAATGTAGAATCCGTAATGGGTTATTGCAAATATTTTGGATATTAATTGTGATAAAAGTATTTTTCCGAGATTCGCGGGTGGAAAATGAATGTAAATAAATCCTATCTCGTGACAACCATTATAATATAAATGAACTTGAAGTTCATATCTGAATAGTCGTGATTGAATCACGTAATACACACGGTGTTGATAAAATTTACCAGGTGAATTAAGAACTCAAAAAGAGTATCGATTATAAATATTCTAGTAATATATAAATTATGAAGGACATGTCATAAAATAGCTATTAGCATATCAATATATGAGACACAATAAGAATTGTCAATCTGATGTGGGGGAGAAAATGAACATGAATTTCATTGATTATATTATTTTATCAAAACCCTCAAAAGAATGTCAAAAATAGAATCTGACATGTCATAAAGCTATGTTGATATTTATTCTAAATACATGAATCATATGATATATATTGTTTCCAAAATATATAAATCTCATAGATATGAGATAGTTAAATAAATTTTATATAATTGGAAACAAAACCCAAATAGCACTTGATCATGAGATTGATATAGAAAAAACTATTGTGTTTTCAAATGTGTAAATCGTTTGAAACGAATGGTAGAACATCAAGTTACAGCTCGGTGCAGTTACCACATTTTATCAAAGATCATTTCCTGGCATTAGGGGGAGATAAGGAAACCCCATTTTAAAATATAAGAATGCCGAGAAATGCCGAGAAATTTTATAAAGATCTTCTACACATCATTCAAACAAAACTGCGTAAATAGTTTAACATTTGCAGTATTTAGCAAGGAATTGCTAGATGCTTTTATTAAATATAAAGAGTGGCTATTTATAAATGCACGAAATCAAATTTGATCCACGCGAGAAGCGTAGAAGAACGATCGGTGTAAAAGATAAAATCCGCGGAAAGTGAATTCAATATTGATATTAAGTCACTCATGAAATATATTGAAGAGATTCGTCTTGAAGGCAAAAACCCCACATAAATTCGCACGTGCATCAAATGATCAAATATTGGGGTTGCGGAACAATCAGATCCATATATTGATAAGAATTTCGTTTATGCTAGCAATGAATATTATGGGAGAAATTTATAATATACTATCACAGTCATCTACGACATCGTTGCCTCATATTTTTTTTATTATAATCTGGATCCAGAACCTAAGTCAAAAGTGAAGTGCTAGAAACACATAAACCGTGTAAAAATGAAATAAGCAATGTAGGCTGATATTGACATGAAAAGTTTGGTTCTTTAGTGACCGAATATTGATTTTTATCAATTATATTCTCCCAATACGAATAATATCATGTTCTGCTACTTAATGTCTCTGGCAGCAACTAAGAATTTTTATGTCTTGAGACAGTATATTTATAAGTCATTAGACATGAATATTTATATGAAACTTTTTGTTGAATTTTAGACATAAAATCGCAACATATATATTGTTGAGTTTGCAAATGTCGTTATATTGCCTAAAACATTCATGTTAAATGTAATAAGATCAATAAGTAGATTCCTTATGAAGATAGAATATATATAAACAGCTCATGCATAATGACATGAGTCGTGTGGTATTATTTCCCCTATTATTATTTATAAGAACAATCTTGATTGTGTTGTATGTGTTGCACAAATAAGTAGTGAGTATGACAATTTTTAGCCTTTACATTCAAATTGAACTCTATAAGAGAGGTGATATACAAAAAGTACGTTTATGTGACAATTTGACAGATTTGTTCACTAAGTTATCCTACATCTATTTTGGAGAAAGATGTTAATTTCGAAAGAGTGTTGTCATCGGGGGGAGCGGCATCTTCAAAACAATTTTGATGCTTTGGTCTTGAAGACCAATGACTGTACTCTTTTTCCCTTTAATTAATTGTTTCCCACCGGGTTTTCTTTAGGTTAAAGGTTTTTAACGAGACAGTCAGTGCAACACATAAAAACACATATGTCATGTACTATTTTTCTTGTCTAGTTTTTGTCCCACTGGGTTTGTCTAGCAAAATTAATAGTACGTGACATATAAGGTATGCAACTTAGATAGAGCATTCAAATCAGCTCTATATTCAATGGGCTTTGTCTACTATTACAATTGCGAAGAAGATCGTTCATCTCAAATTCAGTAATATTTACATAAGTGGGAGAGCACATGATCTTCATAAGAGAAGTGAAATCGATATGCCATGAATCAAGTCAAAGTGTTGATCCGACAGATTCAATTACACTCAAATGATGAGGAATTGTAGCAGTACATGGTGATCGACGGGTATTTGAAAGGACACAAGAGGAATTATACATCATACTTTTGCAGATGATCTACAAATAAAAAGGCGATACACAGTTGTTCAGATCAAGTGATCAGTTCAGTCTATTATTCATAGAAGCATAGTTTTCTACTACATTTGAAGAGAAAATTTCAATTTGCCGATTTGAAGATTTCAAATATTGATTTTATCAGGGGGAGTAATACAAGCACGAATGAATATGTACTCTTTTTTCCTTCACTAGGATTTTTTTTCCCAAAAGGGTTTTCCTAATAAGGTTTTAACGAAGCATATTCTTCGTGTAATGGACATCCTAGGGGGAGTGCTATAAAATATATAATAAATATATTGATGTCCATTCAAGGTCCACATTATGTTTATTTATTGTACATCATTAGTTACATGTATTGATTGTATACATATGTTTCAAGTTCCTTTCTTTTTCCATATCTTAAATACCTAGGATGATTTACATCCTTTAGGCTACCATATGTTAATTTTGCATTGTAGAGAAAAATGGAGATGGAGCATTGAGAAAAAGTGTATAATAAAAGTATATTGTTACTTTGTTTCAACTTATATTCTTTGTCTTCATATTTTGGTTTGATATGTTGGTTTCACACCAATAGATTTATAACATTTGGGGCTATAATTTGGCTTTTTCTTAATTCAACTAATTTTTTAACAATTATATTAGTATGCCTATAATTTGGGCCTTTATCAATGAAAGTAAAAAAAAAAATTAACACATTATATTAGGTCGGTTGGGATTAGATCAACACGATTTTTTATTTTACGAAAAATGAAATTTTGGGCCTTGCTGATGGTTGGGCCTTCGGCCGCTGCCTAATTGGCCTTACCATAGGGCCACCCTTGCATTTGAGTCACATAAATAAATATTTCACATATAAAAACAATGTTTCAAAAGAAAAAATCATTTCACACATTAGTATTTTTATATTTTATAAGTAAAATCTAATTAATATTTGTATAGATGAATCACTTTTGTAATATTTATGTATTTTTATTTAATGTAATAAAATTTCATGCAAATTTATTCAATTATTAAAGATGATAGGGTGTGAATATAAATTTCAAGGGGAAATAAAAAAATACATGATAGATATAGTAGTGTTTTTTTTCCGGATCCGAAAGCGCGGCTGCCCCTACCCATAAGCCCTACCCATAAGGTAGATCCGCCCCTGCATCTATTCATATTTAAAAAGGAACAATATAAATCATGTGGATACTTTAATTTCGCTACAAGTACCTTTAAATCGTGCATTTACTTTCTAATTCATAAACCATGATCCTACAACACATACATGTTCATTTCAAGCCTAACTCCATCTAAACATGCATACCATGGATAAAGATATATTTTTGTACAATAATTGTTCTATATAGTCTAATATCAGTAAAATATAATGAGAAAAAGACTCAACCGTAGAGACTAGAGAGAGCATGACGTCGACATTGTATTTTCTCATGGCTTTTTTGTCTTAAATGATTTTTCCTTTTATTCCTTTGTTTGTGTATGATTAAAAAATAATAGAATGGATGAAATGAAAATCGTCAAAGCACGTAAGTGGTGGGTAAGAGTGGTATATGATAAGGTGAGTGGTGATGTGAGGTAAGGTGGATGGGTGATGGAATCGGGTGGGTGAGGTGGGATTATGTGTAGTTGAGTAAGGTATAATGGGAAAGGGTTCGGTAGTTGAGTGATGAGGTAACATGTGATGGAGTGAGGAGTAAGGTGGGGTAAAAAGGGCAGGGCTAGGTGAGATGATTTAGGTATGATGGTAGAATAACGTGGGATGAGGTAGGTTGTTTGGGGTCATCATGTCAGGAAAAGTAAGGTGGTAGGAGTAGGGTGAGGTTGAGAATGATAGGTTGATGGGGTGAGGTAGAGTTGGGTATGACCGGTTAGGTTGGATATGTAGGTTGTAAGGCAAGTTGAGTTATTGAGATAGGCGGGATAGAGATGTAAGATGCGGTAATGTTGATGGTGGGTAATCAAAGGGTTGGTAATATAGAATGGAGTGGGGTGTTGGGGTGGGGTAAGGTGTTAATGTAAGGAATGGTTTCCCAAAAGGTACCCTAACCCCCACCAAACTTACATCATCACTCTTCCCTATTTATCACCGTGTGTGTTATGTATTATGAAATTTATTAAGTTACATCTTTTCATGTTCCAAAAACGGAAATTGAACAAATTCATTTATTGTGTTAAATATACTACCTCGAATTAAAATATAAGTCATTGATTGAGCTTTGTGACGATATTAACGAGCGATAACTAATCAATTTTCTGTTATCACGACGAAATTACCCATTGTTTACACCGCAATTGACCGAACAAGCTGCTGAGGTAATTTCAGTGCGTGATAATGTAAAATTCGATTAGTTATCGCCTCCTTAATATGCGTGTCAAAAGCTCAACGATGACTTATATTTTGACCGGAGGTAGTATTTATATTACGGGTTTTTATATCATCCTCTCAATAAAATACCAAAAAAGAATGGTCTTTCACTAACTTTGAAATGGTCGGAATATGCTCACGCGTGCTATTGTCATTATCATCCATCTACTAGTGCTCACGTACTTCAATTAATAATTACTTCAAATACCTACAAAACTGAATAATTATCTATTGAGTATTGCATGTGCAAGACTGATTTATATATATGATATACACGTATAAAAATACTACCTCCGTCTCATAAAAAGTGTCCATTTTTTATTGGACACGGAGATTAAGAAAATAGTTAATGTGTTGTATTTTAAGAATGAATAGACAAATATACCCTTAACTAATCATAAATGCTTGTTTTGGAATATGAAAGGATTATGAAAAATTAAATCTTAAAATAAAGGTATGATTGAAAAAAATATATTTATTGATGTATTGGAAATTTAAATGGACACTTTTTATGGGACAATTCATTTTTTCGTTATGGACACTTTTTGTGGGACGTAGGTAGTATTTATAAGCTATTAACAATAATTTATCCAAAAAAAAGCTATTAACAATAACATAACTTACATTTATTACCCGTTGATCAAATATCAAATGTTTGTAATTGCATTTGTTTATGTTATTTATGTATATTTTATTTTAAAAATAAATTAAAACAGGCCATGAGAGATGTTGTCAAACTAGCTAACATGGACATTTAGACAACTATGAAGTATGAACCCCATCGTCTTGTCCCAATACCTTTCCAATCATGCCAACCCTCGTTTACCTACCCTACAATATTAATAAAATAATACGCATTATTTGAGAATTATGACTTGTATTTTTTGATGAGAAGTTGCTCTTAACATTTTCCAATGAATAAAAACGAAATTGATAGATTTATTCTTAAATGTTTATATAACATCAACACAATATCATTTTATAGTTATGAATGTTACTTTTCCTCAAAAAAAAGTTATGAATGTTACTATCTTCTTGATGCTTTATACAAACAAAAATTGTTGTGAGATAATGTGAAGGTAGACTTTTGAACGTAAACATATCATGTGAAACTCTGACATTTTAATAAAATTATTTTCGTCATTTTAGGATTAAGTTTTTCTTTTCCTAATATTTTAAGAGTTAAGTTTTTTCAGTCTTCAAGCCACCTAAACACCGGCATAGACTCAAAAATACCTATAAAAAGCCTATAGATAGCTCTAAACTTGACATGATTCGCGTTTCGGAGTTTTTAGCTAAGCACTAGGCCGTTTTCCCGACCCTTCACCCGGGAAAGCGCACGGGATGACTTCCAGACTTAGTTTCTGGAGCAATTTGGTTGATTTTTGGGTTCGTTGATCAACGTTTTTGAATCATATTCGATTTTCAGAAGCGGTTTTAAGATTTGAATCTTTTCTTGAAGATAAGACCTAATCTTTTCATAGTTATTCTGGCTTTGATCTTTGTGGGTTTAGATTATCGTAAGATTTATGTTAGATTTGTGTAAGATTTGGAAATTAGTTGTTGTTCGGTTTGTAGTTCAAACTGTCTTTAAGATAATGGATATTTCTTATCAGAATGTTTCATTTTTAGTTTAAAGATTAAGCTCTTAAATTGTTTTGAATATTATTTTACGTTAAACTGCACGAAAATAGACATAATTATGTGTTGCGGGGTATGTACAAAATTATATTTTCGAAACGTTATTTTGTTTTCTAGTTACTTTTCTGTAAAATGTTTTATGTGTTTGGGTTATGAGTAGTGTAGATATGAAGAGAGTTTAGTGTTGTTATGGCCTCAGTGGGTTCTCGTATGTTAGATAATGACTTTTAATATGAAATCTACGAGCCTTATGTGCTCTTAGCTGTGTTAAGACAAGGTTTAATTAGTTAACTTGCAATGTACTGTATGGAGTACTATGGGTATTCAAAGTCCCGTGTTAAGACAAGGTTTAATTAATTAACTTGCAATGTACTGTACGGAGTACTATGAGTATTCAAAGTCCCGTGTTGGAGGTATGACTGTTGCATTAGCCATGTCGCTACTAAGACGACGTATTGTTGTGTTTCACTATAATCACTAAGACCCGCAAGCGCACAACTTATCGCGTAATATTTAGGAAGTCGATCCCACAGGGACTTAGGACAAACACCAAATAGTTATTCACTTATATTAGCGAAACTAATCAAATTAAGGGGAATTTGTTGGAAAAAATTAATATACAGTAAATGAATCAATGACACATGATCTCCAAGGCACGCAATATGCGTTGTCTTTTAAAAGATGTTTCGCCCCTAGGATATCACTTGAGGATCACATGAAACTATGTTTCATGATACAATGGAGGTGTTTGATTCAGACGGTGACACGTCTGAATAAAACCAAAAACGCTCAAGAAAAAGTTCTCAAGCTTATTTTGAATTTGATTTTCATGTATGCATTGAGTCATAATCTGAATGAGGTATTCTCGCACGAAGGGGTAATGGTCATCTCCGTTCCGCCAAAAGCTATAAGTCATTGTCTTCGTGAGGTGCATCACTTTGCAGGTGCATGCTTGTATCTGAATTGCATCACTTCACATGTGCATGTATTTGAAAGGCACATATGCATCAATTCGAATTTCATAGGTACGTATATCCGAATTTCATCACTTCACTTGTGCATGTATTTGAAATGCACAGATGAATCAATTCGAATTTCACCGTTTTGTTACGGCAACTCTAATTATTACAATTACAAAATATGTAATTTATGAAAGAAAAAACATCTAACAATTTCGAATTATAAAATAAATAAAAACTAAGGTGTTATTTAAAACTCAACACAAGTTCAATAAATTGCTAAAAATCAAGTTGGAAGAACTTCTAGGATGTCCACACTCTTAATGTATAAAGAAATAAAGTTGTGCATTTACTAGTATCAATTGGTTTTAGTAAAACGGTAAGTGCTTGATTCTGACATGGTATCGGAGCAAGATGTCACGAGATCGAACTCTGGTTAGAACATTATTT
This sequence comes from Gentiana macrophylla, assembly GCA_026214975.1. Classification (NCBI taxonomy): domain Eukaryota; kingdom Viridiplantae; phylum Streptophyta; class Magnoliopsida; order Gentianales; family Gentianaceae; genus Gentiana; species Gentiana macrophylla. Next base: position 8,621 of record JAOBSW010000993.1, on the reverse strand, counting down.
TAAAAAAATTGTGCAAGTGTTGGGACGGATTTCTCACACTTGAGGGGGTGTTGGACAGATTGCCTACACTCTCTATATATAAAAAATATAGTAGCTCATTTACTATCAACAATTGGTTTTTAGTACAACGGTAAGCGCTTGATCTTTACATGGTATCAGATCCAGAGGTCATGAAATCGAACTCTAGTTGGAACATTATTTAAAAAAAATTGTGCAAGTATTGGCCAGATTGCCAACACTTAAGGGGGGGGGGGTGTTCGGACAGATTGCCCCCGCTTTTAATGTATAAAGAAATAAAGTTGCGTCTTTATTAACACCAATTGATACTAGTAACACCAATATCCATGATTCTTGTAATATTTTTAATCATGCATGAGTAGATTTAATGTTATTGGACTAAGAATAGCCCGGTAAATGGATATATTAATTAAAGATTCGATTTTTCCTGTTATTATGAATCAATATGCTTTTGTATTGATTTCGGTGTGCTATTCATTTGAATCTATGGATTGATAGATGAATTTTTATAGATTTATATGATTGCTATCAATTTGGTAATGGACTGAAAGGTGACATATTGGTGTTAATAAAGGCGTAAAATAGAATAAATGAAAGAAATTCAAAAGAAAAAAATTAGGATAGTCTAACAAATAGCATAAAACCAAAAAATTCACGATCAGTTCTTTGTTCTTAAGCTTTAAACAATAAATATTGTTATTGAAGAGTTGAGAGAAAAATAGTAGATGGTGAGTAATATGGTTTTCACGCCTAAAACATGTGTTTGGCGTCCCAAAAATTGGGTCTAAGTTGACTTGGGAGAAATGTTAAATGATAATTACAAATCTTGGATGTTACCTTAACTAATTATATCAAGAAAATCTCTAAAAGTCAAATCTCTATCAATCTTAGACTCTTCTAGTGTATTAGCTCCTCCTTTTCCATTAAAAACATGTCAACTTCACTGAAAATTTATTGGAAAAAATTTCATCAATCAGAATATTTCATTGGCTAGGTTTAAATTTCTGACAAGCATTACACCCTGGGTGTGACGAAGACTGATTATTGAAACTACTTAACTTTAGCTCACTTTAGCTCCGTTTTGGGTCTTTTTTTTCTTCTAATCTCGAATAATTCTGTAATAACTCGATCATCCGCAATAACCTAGCCTGAAATGGATAAATGTTTTTTTGCAAAATAACGAAATATGACACCTAACTAAGTCCAAAACATCTAGAAATATTCAACTTTTTAGGAACTTATCACGTATTGTACGTAGTACCTTGGTATTCTAAGTCCTAAGTTGGAGGTATGATTAGTCATAATAGCCGTGTAACCCGTGCTGCACCAAGTCCTAATGTTAAGTTAGATACGGGAACATGACTAACAAGACACGGACATGCTACAGTTACTTGACAAGTGAAGTATGTGTTAGTAGATTGTTTACGTAAGTTTGATTAGCAAGCTAAACACGGTAAGTATGTAATTAATGAAACGAACAAGTATGTGCAAGATGAAGCGAAAAAGTTAATAGACTTGTTTTATATGCATAGGTCAAGTCGGTTTTAAAGTGAATATTCTTATGTTAAAAGTTGCGTTTTAAAGTAATTAATTTTCTTAATGTTTCAGATTTATATATGCTTTCAACTGTTTAATGAACCGGGAGATTCCTTAATGTTCCAAGTTAATTTACTTGTATGTTCCTCAATTTTTTTTTTTTTACTTATATGTGGATTTTTTTTCCATTACAAAGTACTCCCTCCGTTCCTATTTAACTGTCGTAGATGCCAAAAATAAAATTTCCTTTTAACCTGTCGTAATTATATTTTCATTGTTTATTGTATTTTTCTACATCTACCCTTATGATAAGCCGGCTCCGCCTTCCGGCTCGCCGACCCAGACGTGGATCCAAACAGGTCCACTGAATACAGGCGGATAGGGGCCGGAGAGAGGAATTGCGGCCGGGCCCTTGTCACCAGGTGCAATCACCCTGGGGATGGGCTTTGGTAATAGGCCCATGATAAATGGAAGGGTGAGGGATCCGCCAGAGGTCCTTCACCCCCAACACTTGGAGAATACAGACTGACGACCCAGCGAGCCCGCTAAGGACATATGATGGCAACTCGAGGATCCACACCGCTCTCAGTTTGCCGCGGCCCAACTAGTTACCGCAGATTTAGTCGTATTATGTCTTTAGTTGTAATTATGTTGAATATAAGTCGGTTCTCACCCTATAGGACTCCATGTGACATTCATAAAAAAAGAAGCGGAATATATACAAAACAAGGCAAAACTCTGCCCAATTACTTATCGCTCTCTTTGCTTGTACGGCACCACCATCTTCATCATTCCACTCACACGCTGCTCCACCACGAGCCAACCCCTGTTTCACCACACTCACAGCTAAATATCCATCATTACACCACCGCTGAACACCCAAGATAATTCCAACATTATCACCTTATTTATTAAGCAATAAGAGATTGAAAACAACATTCTATTAATTTTATTTAAGGGATGATATTATCATTTTGTTGTTAAGTTAGAATATTAACTACTCGCCTTAAAATATGTGTTTTTAGCGATTCATGATCACTTAAATAGAAAGGGAGGGAGTATTTCTCTCCTATGAGATTATTTATCCCTTTCGGATGATTTAAAGACAAATCTTATTGACGTTTTTGTCATTTCAATTGATTTATTCAAGTCATCTTTATATTGTGTGAAAATATTTGATATTTATGCACTTTGTTTTCGTTAATATTATTTTCCATTATCACAAGTTGCCCTAGGAGTAGGAGCGTAGCTCACCGTAAAGAAAAAAGACATGCCACAACGACAGTCTAGCCTTTGAGCCGAGATGCGAAAGCTTTGTATCCTGTAACTATTTCTCTTAATAAAAATAAAATAAAATAAAAAACATTTGTAAACTAAACCAAAATCAGTGAGAAAGGACCCTGACGAAACAAGATTCATCGGATATAAAATCTGAGTCTTTTTACCTAGTGATAACTGGGGAGGATGAGAAATTAAGAAAAAATATGAAGAGCAGAGGGAGTTTTGTGTGGTGATTTAGATCGAAATTTGAGAATTTCTCCAGGATGCCTACGTATCCAATATGTATTTTGGAATCAAATCATCGTAGTTAACTTCGGATTGTTTTGTTTATATAGGGGTGATGGTGCTTTAGGCCTGCGTGGGCCGTGTCCAATGTGGACTCTCTTTTCTTGTCGTTCAAGTTAGAGATAATGCTTGGATTATCCCTTGATTTTAGGAGATAGTTACGATATACAAATATCCGTTATTAAATGATAAAGATTGGAGTCTTAATGACTTGAGATTTTTCCATAATTATCGTATAATTAATCATTGTTATTATCATCTTCGCTAGCCGACGTGCGGCGATATTTTGAGGTCGAGCAAACCGAACTGCATTGGTCTGCTCCTCTCCGACCTGCGATGGATTCGGAGGGTAACCCGGACAGCCTTTTTCCAGTTCAGAGATCGGCGCTGGGCCTCTGGGCCTTAAAGTTAGAACTTTGGGTCCATTAATATTGCTACTAAGAGGGTGTTGTGCGCGTGACACGTGGAGTGATGAAATCCGGTATCGTCAAAATACCTTTTACTTTTCTCCACGAAACATTATGAATAAGTCCATTGGGTTGATGTTTAATTTTATGTTACTTGTCGGATCATCTTTTCAAAGCTCAATTTATATCATTAGATAATAATTATTCTGACATAATTTGAGTCAGATTTTAATTGTTTTACATATTCGATATGATTTTGTGACTAAAATTAAATTACTAAAACTCGCCACATTTACTTTATAATTCGATCCGAATCAAACGGTGTGACAAATGTTATAGGGAATGTCTTTTCATACAAATAAAAATCTTAATACACATAATTTTATTTTCCACTTTTACCCTTCAAATTTATGTTTTTCTACACTCGTTGATTCTGACCGAATTTCAGACAGAATGTTAAAAGTATTATTGACTCAAATTTTGTGAGAATGTTTTTCTGACCGGTATTAAGTATGAAAAATATTCAAAGTTCTGACTCGAATTAAATCAGAATAATCATCGTTTTCTGACTCAAATGTGTCAGAATAATTTTCAAACTCATTGATTCTGACCGACTTTCAGACAGAATGTAAAAGGTTTTCTTGACTGAATTTTAGTTAGAAAGTCTTTTTGACCGGTATTGGGTATGAAAAACATTTAAATTCTGACTCGAATTGAATCAGAATAATCATCGTTTAACTCGAACTGGATCAAAATAATTTGTTGTGTGAAAATATGTTCCATGTTATATTTAAGGAGTTGTGTATTAATTTAATATATTTTTATTATAGTGTGAAAATATATTTGGGGGATCGAGGGAAAAGGACAAAAATATTACAAAATGAATAAATAGGACACACTCCTTTTTTTAGTTGCAAAAAGGACAAAAAAATTTCAGACGGACAAAAATACCCTTACCCTAGAACGCGCGTCTTTAGCAATGGTATTGTTTGCATATATTTATTGTAGCTGTGTATAAGCTTCCTTTTTTTTTTCAAACAACCATAACTTTTGATTTACAACTCCGATCGTCAAAAAAAATTCACCAAAATTCTTTTTTTTTTTGCTCTTTAATTTGAGCCAAACATTATACCCTTCCGATGTATATTTTGAAAGCCGAAAAATATTTATATTAACCAGAGGTTTTTTCTTATAAACGACCGTCTTTTGATTTAGAACACCGATCATCAAAATTGTTTCACCAAAGTTCATATTTTTTTATATTCATTTTGAGACCGCGTTTGATACCCTTTCGACCTAGTATTTGAAAGCCGAATCTTATCGAAGCGTTTACACCAACACATGTTACTGTGTTACACAGTAACACAGTAACAAAGTAACACATTTTTATTAACATCCAAAATATCACCATTAACATTGCGTAATATAGCAATATGTCAAAAAATGCTTCATATCCTAATGAAACAATCTATCAAAGCATTATGGAGATGCAACTCCGGGGGAATCAAGAAAATAAAAGTCTAATACTATTGGATGTAATAAAAAAGCCTATCAATGAAACTAAAACATTCTTCAAGTTCTTGAAGACGAAAGCAGTCTGCTTTACCATCTATAGACCTTCATCCTTCAAACCCGCACCACATCAAACTCCATGAAAGATGTGTGAAACAGAAAATACATCAAATAGCATCGGCTCGGCCTTATCAATAGAGAATCTAGGCTCTTTCAATTTTCTAAAGACAAAAAAACACAAACATAACCATTTGAATCAACAACCTTCAACCACCTAGCCCAAAACCACACCACAACAAATAGTAGAATGCAAAGAAAGATTAAAACCAAATAAAGACATCATAGTAACACAGTAACATCACAGTAACACAACCAATTCTGTTTTCCTCTTCAACTTCTCAAAACACTTTTTTGTACTAATAACCACATAAAACAATATCCATTGCATTTCTTATCCATTAATGACTGAAATATCATCTTTAGTATGTTTTCCAATGTAAGGGGGGGGGGGGGGGGTTTGAATCACTCTATTATTGATTCTTTTATGAAAAAAAAAACATTGCAACATTGTATCTTTAAAGGTATATTTGAAGAAAGTAGAAGAAGACAACAACATAAAGTCAACAAAAGTATTTCAAGTTTTTCAACCCTTAAACACTTTATTTTTTGCTCCAAAATCTAATTTTCAGCCTTATATTTGGCTTATATATGGCTGAAAATGACACAGTAACACACCAACAAAGTAACACTAGTCTATTAGAAAGCTTCATGATATGAACCAAGTAAAAAACACAATCAATCTTCTTTAAAACATCATAGATGCATCCTTAAACAAAACCTTAAACTGTGGGATCACCAATATGATCAACCACGACAAACCTACCATTATTTCTGTTCTCAACAAAACTATTAAACCTCTAAAAAAACAAAACTATTAGTTTCAACTTCATGGTTATCAAAAGAGTTGACGATGGTAGCTTCAATATTTACCATGGCAGTTTCAATACCTGCCTTGGGATTCCCCTCAACCCCAGTTGCCCGAGGAACGGTCCCAGACTCAATACGCAAATTATCAGACTCAATACGCAATTTTTTAGAATTTTCAGAACTTGAAATGCTAGGAACAATAACATTAGCATAATTCAGAACTTGAAATGCTAGGAACAGTAACATTAGCAGAAGTAGATACCTTCGAATTAGTCGAATTTGCAAGAATAACGAGTTATTACTTGATAATTCCATTCTCAGATCCAGTTATTAGTGGAACGGTCCCAGACTGTTTGACCTAAAGGATGGCAATTCTATATTTGTGTCTCCAAAAATAGCTGCATCATTGAATACTGCATATCCATCAAAAAGCTATAATCAACTTTGATGGGTATAAATGATTCCACCACCTCAACAGTAAGAGACAACCCATTGCGCCACCTCTCCGGCATGACAAGAGAGATCGCAAAAGGTGTGGCCACCGCCTCACCTCGCCATGACCAAAGCATTTGCGGTCCCAAGCAAATGCAATAGATCCCGTGAAACTCATCCGGACAAGTCAAGAAGGTCGCCATGGGCGAGACCGGAAAAGGCTTGCTCCTTGCGACCTCGCAGGTGGCCGCCGCTGATCCAGATCTTTTCCCACTTGTATCTTAGATATTTCGTCTTGCTTAGTATCTAAGTTAAACCTAGCTATTAGTAAAATATCTAATAAGATTACTTATTCCCTAAGTTACCCACCTCTATAAAAGGGGGGGGTCATTGTAAACTAGGGAGAGGATATATAAAAAAGAGACACGATACCTGCAAGAAAAGGCTCTGTCCACTCTCATTCCTCCGAACCACCACCCTCCGGAATAACACCACACCAAAAATACAATGACCCAGATATCCACCGTCCCATACACCGCATGAGGACACCGTGACGATTTAAACATCTTGATTGGCTCCGTTACGGAAAGAAAGTTTCACCAGCTTCATAAAAACTACACACAATCCAAACGGCGGTCCCTCCGACCGGCTCCATCATATGTAGGATCACATCAAAGTTGCCAGGAGTCCGACCCAAGGCGAAAATCTAAGCACAAATAGTCAACCTATGGCGGGAAGCAAAGGACAAGCTGGACCCCAAACTCCTGCGAGGCGTTGTACAAACGCATTTGCAAGGCGATGTCGCGATGGAGACACAAGAAATTGCTCAAGCCAGGGGAAGGATCACAAAGGGAGTTTTGGCCCCTAGCGATGCCCGAAATTTGATAAATCGGAAGGCCAAGTCAAGAGAGGTCGTATAAAGATTAGATGGGAAAATCGAGAGGAGCATCTCGATCGCAAAGAAAGCCGAGAGATCAACCCCAGGAAGGGCGATCTTCAAGAAGATCCGGAGATTGCGAAATAAGGGAATACGCGAGATATCGCGAAACTATGTACCTAGCCAACTCCCGTCCTGGTAGCAAAGGGCCAAGCTCAATGCCGATCACGACCCGAATCCCCTGAGATGAAATCGCTATCGCGCGCGAATAAGGGTCGGCAGAGTCGACTCACGGGGTCGAGATAGAAGAAAGTGTACGCTCCTCAGGCCGTAAAGGACCCAGGAAAAACGTTGTGCAGACTTCGGTCCTCCCAGATCGTGATCACCCGGAGGAAAGATCACATGAAAAAGGCTCGGCTTTCAAAAGGTTGGGTGAGAAGGACAAGGCCTCGGCCCCAAGTCGTCTCAGCCTTCCTGAGGGAGGATTACTCCCCCGACGAGACAAGGACGCACCGGACGCCCGCCTAATTATCCGTGAAAAGAGAGATCACCGGGAGGAGTCGGAGGACTGCGGGGAGTCAGAACGCAGGCCAGAGAGGGCTAATACACAGGCGTTATTACGACCCGCCACCCGATGCGGGTAATGATGGAGATAATGAAAAATGAGCTCGCCGATTTAAAAAGTCAAGGCCACCGAGAGAACCGCCCCAATCTCGGGAATCGACGTGCTCGCCAAGAGAATTACGAAACATTGCCTACCGTCGCGAAAGGTTAGCTATCCCGGCTATAATTACTACAACGGAAATTCTTGCCCAAACGATCGCTCACCGCTTTCCAAGGTCGCATCACCCCGGCGACACAAAATAAATCTGCACAGTGCATCGCCTTAGTCGGAAGCATGCGAGGATAGGGCCGCATCTTGGATACGTGGACTCCCGCGGCTCAAGAAAAGGTTGGGAGGATCTCTCCGAGAAATTAAATCGAGAGTTTGAATCGGCGAGTAGACCAAAGAAAACTATAGAGGACCTATATGAAATTGCATGGGAGGACATGAGTCCGGAAAAGAATATTATGAACGTTTCATCGAATATACGATCGGACAAAGGAACATTCCGGATGATGCACGGTTGTCACATGTTTCCTCACGAGGATCGCCAAGGGACCAATGAAAACCGAATTCAACCTCGACCCCTAAAGCGGGTCTCGAGAGAAATGTTGGAAAGGGCTCGAATGATGGGAGTCAGTGAAAGCGCCGTCCTGAGCGTGGCAAAGACAAAAGCGAGCAACCTCCACAAAAGAGGCGCGCGAGAGAGAAAAAGAAGGAAAAGAGGCGAGAGGCTAATCAC